>MU868986.1:26667-69711 GCA_036418205.1 Ostertagia ostertagi | reverse complement strand
ATACCTTTCTTCATAATCAACGTTTTGCATATGTCTAAGGCTAATTAGAAACTAGAAGATTAGAGCTTTCGAATAAGTGCTAAAACTTTTTGAAATAATCACTCGCTCAAAAAATAGTCCCGTTGTTCCGTTTTTTCCACCTTGATTTTTTTCAAGCCATTTTCCTGGACCGCGACTATGCAGTCTTCAAAGGCCCATAACTTCCTTCAAAATTAATGTGATGAGAAGCGGTAAGACCGACGTCATAGTCGGCGACGGACCAAGCGATGGAGCGATCGCGATGGCTCTGCTCGATCGATACCGCAGCCGACTGCATTGACTGGGGGCGGGGCCAATCGCCCGTCGCTTGTGCACATTGCAAGCGATTGCGCAATCGCTTGCCAATCGCTCGACCGAGAGCGATTGGCAAGCGACGGACAAGCGATGGAGCGATGGAGCGATCGCGATCGCTCCATCGCTTGGTCCGTCGCCGACTATGACGTCGGTCTTATCGAGATAGGGATTGCAAGTAGGTCACGATGTGCCTAGTAGTGGTGGAGCAATATTTTGCCTGTGTCCTTTCCAAGACTTTGACTCTGTGCAATCATTGAGCTTATCGTTGTTGATAGACGTGAGAAAATGCTTCCTTCTTATGCCTTTCAGGAACTTCCTGAACAGTGCCAACACTTTCTTCGTGGTATCACAGAGTTGTTCCCAGAGTTTCAATGGGTAAAGGTGCGATCTAAGTCGTACCATCGCGCTCAGTGCTCTAGGACCTTCTACTGCAGTAGTGAAGATTTTAACACAGACCGGTACATCCTTTTCGTAGTTTCTTCAATTAGTGCCTACCGTGAAGGAATCCTAAATCCCTCCCCTCGCAGTCTCGTCGTGCGAACCGTCATCATCTCCTTTCTGCGACGATATTGCTCCGGAGTTGTCAAAGGCTCCTACACTCCTGTTTTGCTCCTTATTTCCAGCACTAACTTTGGTTTACCAGGTTCAAGAACTCAATAAATGTTCGTGTCTAGCCAGGAGTTTCCTGCATTATTTCAGCGTTTTGACACATTATTTCCTAAAGCTCCTGCCTCGCCTTTGCTACCTTTACTGAGAAACAATTTCATCGACATAGAGTATTCCATTAGTGACTCTTACAGATCTGCTGAACCAAAGCATTCTCACAGGAAGAGTTAAATGAATGAGAAAATAATAACGATAAGCAACAGTATGGAGATCACGAGCTCAGAATGTAAAAAAGGGCGCTAATGTTTTTGAGGAGAGAGGGGGACATTCAAATTAGGGGGCATCATGATGCAGTTTTTCCCAGAAAGCTAACGGTAACTCCGAGCCAGGGGGAGTGTAGCCAGTCTAGGGGTGGGGGTGAGGGCAGTCACTTGACATGCGTGAAAGCTGGAATGTTCGAGTTCACACTAGTTCGTCGCTGCATCATGATGCCCCCGGTTGACGATTCCAATCCCCGGTTGACGGACTACTTGAACTCGGTCCTTTAAGCCGCCTCAGATCATCTCTCGTCTGCGCTCTCTCACCTTATCAGCGGCTCATGACCATTGTGATCTCACACATTCAAACTTTTGCCACACTGTAGTTGGCTCACCCACCTCGAGTCCCTCCCTCCTACAAGGCTTAGTCCTAGGGCTCTCACCTCCTTCCTTGGGATTTGGAGCCGAGCCAGCGCCGTTCTCTAACTGTCTGTGCCCTCCGCCATTCGTGGCAGGACCATGGAAAAGTTCAAGTAGTCCGTAAACCGGTGCCCCCTCCTAACTGGAATGGACCCGCGCGAAAAATTCGCTGTCTGTCCTAGTGAAGCACACCCACCGGAGACCCATAATGTGCTACTATTCGAATCACCGCGCGAGAAGCATCGTTGGCATTGGGTCCTATTGCCCAATGTGCCCCTCCACGGGTAGAACGCCTAACTGCAGTGAGCAGTAACTGACTCAAACATCCATAATTCGTAATTCTTCTTGAAAATGCGGAAAACAGTAAACTTAAGTTCTTGAACTACCAGGACAGTGATTCTACTACAAAGGACAACTTAACGAAAATACAAGTAACGAACGACGTGTACTAAGGACGTTAAAAAAAAACAGTCCACTCCCATAACTATACTAATGTAAATTTACAACACTTCCGATAGTTTAACTTCTTGGGGCGTGTCGTGCCCGTAGCTCCGCAAGTGCACAAACAATGTTCTGAATCGGAGGAATTTTTCCACTCCGTATTTCAGCGCCTCTATATTCGTTTTTATTATTACTTTTGAGAGTAAACCTAAGCTCCCCGTACACTTTTCTTCATAATCCCTTAAGGTTAAGACGAGAAATGAGGTGTACATTATTTGTGGTTTTATAAGATTAAGTTACTTGGGTCACTGGCCCAATAACTCGCCGTTGAACTTACTGCAAAAAATATTTTGGTGCAATACAATGAGGACATCGGGATTGTGATAGTAACGGAAGTTAGTTTAGTGGACTGCTGCTCGCTAGGTATGATGACCCACCTATAAGGAGATACACCTTTATCGTTTTTCAAACGTATGTAAGTGATGGGCCTCAAGCCATCTAATTGGCGACACCCCTTGCACCAGTTCCCTCAATACCTGAGCCCTGTCATGAGGATCCTTGGCGCGAAAAACGCATACAAACAATTGAAATATATTCTGACCGGGAACGGTAGACGCACAACCATCGTGAATTGGAGATCGACGAAATTGAGTATCATACTCACGCTTACAACCGCGCTCACTCATTCCGGGCCTTCTTTCTCGACAGCGATACATACAAACTCTTGACAGAATTCCCTCTCTGGACTTTCGTTACGCGTTCCCATTTCCGAGTCGGATCGTATTTCAAATCTGGGGCGGAGATTTTCCTGCCTGGGTCGCGTTTTTCCGCCGCCACATCTGCTGAACAGGTCCTCACCTAACGTACGTTCCGGACATCCCCCAGAACGCAATCTGTTTGTAACGCCTGCGACTCAGTTAAGACGCCCATTTGCTTACGGGTCCCAAGCCTCCTGCTACGTGAAACCCTCATGTGGCGGGAATCCGTGGAGCCAGTCAGTGTCGCCAGTCTAGGGGGTGGGGGGTGGGGGGTGAGGGCAGACACTTGACATGCGTGAGAAGCTGGAATGTTCGAATTCAACCGCGATCACATGGGATCCCCGCGGGTTAAGGCAGTGGGTCCCGCAACGAATGGCGCCCTATACTAGTCAGTAGGAGTACAAAATGATCACTCCCATCCCACTTACATACATTTCGCGCCCACCGTACAAAATACAGCGTCCGCGTCACTGGCCCAAGAGTTGGCAATGCCGGACAGACTTCTCATGCCATAAGGCTTATCTCCAGCAGGCCTTCATGGGTAAACAATAAATAGGAAGGAGCAATGAGAGAATTGTGCGTCAAAGAAACTGGATCGCTAGTCAACATTGCACTGAAGCACCAGCCTCCAGTGCGCGCAAAGACCCTCGACAAAACTCGTCATCTTACCCTCGTGTATTTAGCGGCGGAGTCCAGTTTACGCGCAGTCAACGTCATGCAAATAATAGAGTTGCAAATTTTCTGGGGTTCCAGCACACCATACTGCAAAAGGATTAGGTAACCTTCAACCACAATTTCCCAGCACACTTCGCATGTTTTGTAGATATCGTTGTCTTTTAGCTTCTTTGCTTGGAATTATCCTTATTCGGGAACAAGTCGCTCTTAATATCAACAACAGTATGAATTCGTAGGGTGTATTTCCTTTGTTGAGGCTATTCACCATAATGAGAGCTAGGGGCCATACCAAATTTCTAAACTCCACGCCATTCTTATCGGTATTACCTCTCAAGCCATGCTGATGTTATTTTTTTGCGTTTCATTAGTTGTAGCATCACCTACCAGTTTGCTGCACGCGGCTATCTTCGGGCCTTCCACCCGTCTGCCGCTTCCATAAACTCGAGCTCGTTGTGACACTATGGGAACTGCGCCTGAAAAACCTACGCTGCAGAGATTCAGCTGAGCGTTCTCATACTTTACACATCGGTTTCCTTTCGCAGAGCTCTTGCTCATCATCCTGATGTTCTCTTATTCTATGCGTAAGAATTTTGGGATACCTAACTATGGTTTTCCTTGAACTCCTAACATAGCCACGATTATCGTAATAGGGCCACCACTGCGTTATTACAACCCTCAGTAGGGACAAGATGAGTCGAAAAATTTTCCGAGGAAATTCCCCTTACCTAGAGTCATAATCGTGATCATGACCATATTCGCTGCAAACTTGTGTATAACAGTTATTTGGAGCCCAGATTACGATCATGACATCCGCTTTCGTTGTTGGCTCTTTCGGCGCCTAATTACTGCGCGTGCCACGGATCTCTTTCACTGAGGGTCCTCTCTCACTGAAAGATCTCGAGCCGGTTGGTGGCGAGGCTACGTGGCGCGACCCCAGGTGGCGGATAGGGGGTAAATCGCGGACCAAAAGCCACCATGTACTTGCCCTGAGACGCAGGTGGATTCAGGGGATGGACTCCCTGTTTCTGTAGTGCTGTGTTGATTCATACCAGCTGTCTCCACTCAGGCGCATCCATGCATGCTTGCGCTCTGTGTGTGTGCGGTTGGTATCCTGCATGTCGGCACAGCCAAAAGCTTGCATTCAAGTGACTGGGAAGTACATGGGAGGCGATTCGGGGCCGCCTCCAAAAATAAGCCCCTTGTTCCGCTCCAGGATAGCGTGGCTAACTACCTGGGGTCGTATGCAACAAGCCCCGCAGGACTGAGGGGATATATCCCCTCAGTCGTATGCAACAAGCCCCGACGCGCGAGGGGACATATCCCCTCAGTCGTATGCAACAAGCCCCGACGCTCGCGAGGGGACATATCCCCTCAGTCGTATGCAACAAGCCCCGCAGCACTGAGGGGATATATCCCCTCGGGGCTTGTTGCATACGACTTTGGGGAGACAAAGGGGATGAATCCCCCTACTCTCGACTAGGGGAATTCATCCGTCAGTTGGACTGTCGACGCGCTGGCGTCGCGGTCGAGCTGACCTCGAGGTTTTTTTCGCTATATTTTGCCGTTTCAGTTTTCTGCTCAAAATTGCTCCGCGTAATGACCTATTAAATGCAATAAATGGCCGAATACATCACTAGGGTGTGCACGTCTGCGCTTCTCCACCCAAACTTCTTCGAAAGTTTTCGTAGCTCTTATTGCTCCCGATTTATGGGATCCTTGACATTCGTTTCATTGGCTTGTAGCATATAAGACTGGGAACATGATGAGAAGTCGGCACCACTTTTGACTCTAAAAAGGAATTTTCAAGATGAAGGAATCGAATTTGGGCTTTCCATTAGACCTTCTCTTAAAACCCTGTAGATTGGGGTGTGTACTGCAATTTCTAAGTTCTTCTAAGGAAGGAGGGCACAAGTGAGTTATGGGGAAGGGGACAGCGCGGCGCATTACTAGTCCATCTCAGCAGCAGTAACCCCATTCCTTGGACGGGAAGAAAGATACAGGGTGGATGAACAAGTTTGCGTGTGCAGGAATAGAACTAACCATAAGTGAATAAGAAAATGAAAAAAAAAGATTGTCATAGTTCCGAATGCCTTAGGTACAGGGTGGGGCAAAATTACTGGTGCACTAAATTTTCAATGGCATTTTGACAATAATTCTCACAAATCAATTCTAATTATCAATATTATTTACTACAAACATGACAATACAAAAAATGTTAATGCTTCTCAAAATGATCTCCTTTAGCCTTCACACAGTCCTTCAGACGTTCGACAAATGCTTCGCATGTGGCACGCAGGTACTGGTCATCGATTTCGTCCCAAGATTTTGAAAGCGCCGCCTTAAGAGAGTCCAAGTTTGGATGTCTGGTAGAACACGCTTTGCTCTCCAAGATGGACCACACAGAGTAATCCATCGGGTTTAGATCAGGAGAACTGGAGGGCCATTCGTCGTGTCTGATGAAGTCGGGCAGGTGCTCGGCGCACCACTCCTGGACCATCTTTGCTTTGTGTGCTGGCTGGAAGCACCAGTAGGCTTCTCCGAAATGGGAGTTGGCCCACGGCTTGAGAACTTCCTCCAGGATATTTTTGTAAACCTCTGCGTTGATTTTTACACCAGCTTCAACGAAAACAAGTGGGGTCTTCCCCGTAGAGGTGACTCCTCCCCAAACAAGAATGGACTGGGGGTGTTTCGCTCTTTCCTGGAGTCTTGCCTTGGTGGTAGCATCAGCAAGTGATCCTGCAATAATCCTCTCATTTTGGGAGTTGAAGGCTGGATTCAGAGTAAAAATCTTTTCATCACTGAAAACGATGTCTCGGGCGCGTGCCACCGTGAATCGCTGCAGCAACTTCTTGCATCTCTCCAATCTCCTTTTCTTCATAATGTCCGTCAGGAGTTGGCATTTCTGCAAGCGATAGGGGAACTTCCTTAGCTTACTTCTGACAATCCTCCTCATTGACCTCGCGCTTACTCCAACGTCTTTCGCCATCTGGCGCATCGATCTCCTGGCGTTCCTTCGAATTCTTTCTCTGACGAGCCTCACATTTCTCCGACTCGTAGCTGTTGTGGGACGTCCTCTTCCTTCCCTGTCCTCTTCGGTCTTCAGTTCTTTATAGCGTACTGTACTGAACCGTCCTTCGAGGTACGGAAAGGATCTTCACAATTTCTCTTGTTTGCTTGCCGTCGTTGTGAAGTTTGATGATCGCGCTCCGTAGGTCAGAACGACGGACCATTTTGTATTCGAGTACGTAGGAATTACGCAACCTCCAGGCAACATATCACAAGCGAGTGAAACAGGAAAATCTCCAAGAAGTGTTAAAAAATTCAAAACGTATAGGTGCACCAGTAATTTTGCCCCACCCTGTAACTCTGCCGGTAAATCCTTCTATAGGTATATTGACGCCGAAACGAGTTACGGAGCAAACCCTGTCAGTTAAGATTGTCCTTCTTCTTTTTGCAACGCTCATTTATAGGATAATTTCGTCTTCAGTGTTTGATATTTTGGAGCACTTTGATTTTGCGATATTCTTGCTTAGAAAAAACGCCTCCTGAGGAAGAAAACCTTTCAGGTCGTTATTACGGATGGAATGTTCGCAGAGGAAGCACGCTTCACAAGCGCATTTGCGTAATTTATGCGGTGTTGTTGGCCTGCATTCGCTCATAATCAGCACATCACCGCATTTCGCGGTATAGACGCGTATCTCTCTCTCTCGAGAGCTCGCTCCTTTGTAGTTCCTTCGTATTTGAGGGTTGAAATCAGCCGAAACTTTTCGAAGAAGCCAATACAATTCCAAGCTCGAGTCAGCTGCCGACGTGCGCTAACACGGACGTTTAAATGACCCGAAACGTCAGGGATGAACCCCTTCTGCGTAACTGCTCTGATCCGCTTCGGTGGCTCCCTGGCCTATCAACTCCTGACGCCTGGCACCTTTCGGTCCAAGGACTTTCCATCGGGTCGGGTCCACAACACACCTCTCCTGCGCACCTTGCAGGAGAAGCGGACCAACCCCTCGGGGACCATGGGGTTCCTAACGGGTCCCTACTGCCTTCCGCAGCTCCCGGATTAGAACCAAGCGCGCCAAACCTTTAACAACAATGGCGCAAACAACATATGCAATAAACACATGGAATTAGGGCAAAACCCACATGGGCATAAATACAACATATGAACGATACATATTTATTATACGTAGTAACTCACCATTCGCCTCTGATCTCCCTCGGCCACCTCGCTCAAGGGCAGACCAGGCCAGCTGACTATACGTAGTAGACCCCCATCCCGCTCGGATGTTACACTTCTAGGGGGCCCGCACGGGTCGCAGCAGGGAGATCCGAAACGGCGGGCGCAGTGACACGGGCCTCGGGCAAAAGGAATGCTAGTGTACTCAGCGCAGGACATGGCAATCAGACCGCTGCTCCAAGACAGACGGGCAGAGCAGGGGAGGGACCACGACCAGTTAACGGGTGGCGCTCCGCAACCCTTCCGGGCTCGGAGGGGACATCCCTCCTCGCCTTCCGGGGCCTCCTCGCGTTGCCCGGTGAACACCGACCAACCCCTGGATGCCAGCACATTGGGGACACGTATTAGACACTTCACATTAGCACCTCAACTGCTAGGTGGCTCCACGCATGTCATACACTCCTGATCAGTAAGGCAACATCAGCTGAGGCACGTTCGGAGGCAACGTGAGGCTGGTCACCGCTCGCCACAAGGCGCACACGACGACTGCCGGCTGGCACTGACCGTAGGGGGCGGAGCCAATGGCGCAATGGGCGCATTGCGCGGCGCATTGCGCATTGGCATCCGAGCACGAATGGGCCGGGGCGCATCCGCGTCAACGATGCTGGCGCACCGCCGGCACCTCGCATCCGCGACACTCCACCTCAGACGCGAAGCCCGCGGGGTTACGGGCGCGAGTTCAGAGACCACGGTAGCCGTCGACCCACGGATCCAAGGGGAATTAAGACAGCCGAGCGCGCTCGCTGGCGCAATAAGGGTTCCAGCGTTATATGTGAAGGTCCATAAGGCAGCCCGCGCTTTGATCGGGACGTGACACCTTTACAATTTTCCTACCTACTGGTGACCTCTACTAACAAACCTAACCGGTGAGAACGTAGTAGACAATGCTGGGCGCCTTAAGGGCTCTCCCGAAAGAATTCATCGTCATAAATATTCTTCTTCAACTCATAGGCGCCTTAAGGGCCACCGAGAAAACAAGGAGGACACCTTAAGGGTGTCCCGGAAAACAACTATTAATTATACAACGATGAAATAACGCACTAGATAACCCCACAGCGAGATTCGTACAACACTTGAGCGCCTAATAAGGGGGCCATCAAATACCATTAGCACTACTAGGGCCGCCTTATTGGGGCCACCTCCAAAGCTCAAACAGCATTATGGGGTTCCTTTCATAAGGTGACCAAAACTTGAAAAAAAGCGTCCTACCGCAGACAAGCCATTGATGCGCTTCGTAACTCGCCGCCAGCTTTACTTCCGCTCTTGACTTCCATCTGACCATGCGACCCGCTCCGCCAACGTGACCGGTACAACCAGATGTTGTTGTTGTCCTCGACCACGTTGTTCGCATCTCATCACCAACGCCAGACTCGATCCTCGACTCTCGAACCACCACCGCCAACGACCAACTGCCTTTAAACCATCCTCGAACCACTTGCCCATCACCATTCGATCTCGTCCGGCTCCACTCGTCGCTTGTTGGAGGGATCGCCACCACCACACTACCTGAACAAGGAGTAAAGGGGGTATGCCTCAACGTAATAAAACACCGGCGTAATTACATAGCCCTAAGTAAGTGAGGGGTAAACTTACCTGCTATGGTTAGCCCGTGTACGGAGTAAGCACAGGCAAGAGCACTCTGAAAACCTTAATCTGCTGCAACTTACCTGATGATTTACGCCAGAACGCTCGAGACTATGTTCTCCTGCATCGCGCTCGCAATAACGCAGCAGGGGATTACGCCTACTTGGCGCAACGTATTAGCTTTGTTTCCCCTCGACCGTTTACTAGAGTCTATATGAGCGTGATTGTTTGACTAACTCGGAGCAAAACGTAGACGTGAAACGTAGAGGGGGGAACTGACTCTACCAGAACGCATTAGTGGGGGATGTTCACTTCCCACAACGTATTAGTGGGGATTTCTACTACCCACAACGTATTAGCCTAGAAACTTCTTTGCTCATGTTGCATAATCCCCCGTCGGCTCTTGAACTGGACCCTTAGGGTCCAGCCTCCTTGCCTCACCGCAAAACATGAGATGAGTGCTTGAGGTGCCCTTTCGCAAGGACTGGCCAACAATGTAATTGAGCAGGGGATGTCTGTCACCAAGAACGCGATCTTAGTGTGAGAGTCTTCTACTACCGACACTTAAGCCGCATAGCCTGAAACTCTTCCCCCGCGCGCTCAGCACGCGCACGCACATTGACCCGCTCGCATGCTGACAGGGTAACGATCGCGGAAGGTGACTATCTCACCTAGCAGTGATCTGAATGTGTTCACCGTATTCTCGCGTGCAGCGAGGGCTGTATAAAAGTCTGCGACCTTGAGGGTCCGAGCCTCCATCGCCGGACACGAGAAGGTGAGCTGGCCTCAAGCTGGGGCAGTGCTGAGACTTGTAGGAGCGTTCAAGATATGTTGTGCGGCGTGTCCCACGGCATAATCGTAGGCACGGCGCAACATCTGTTGCTACATTAACAGGCTCGCACACAAATAGTATCCTGGTTATAGGTGATCCCCGTTGTCGCTGCGACGGGCTTGCACTGGAACGCTGTGGCTTATAATGCGCTTCAACGCCGAATCTGGCAATCTGCCGCAGCAATCAAAACAGGATATGCGGAAGACAGGAACACACGGTAAGTTAAGCGCATTAACAGGAGGAACAACTCATGTGGAGAGTGTGACCTTACAGCATGCTGACGTCGTGTTCGCGTTGCCTTCAGACCGTGGGAGACGTGTGAACGCGCAAACGGCTTACAGAATCGGAACTCCTTACTAGTCGACATTAAGCAGTGGTAAAAGATCAGTTCGCTATGGTACTCAGAGGCATTACAACGTGTGCTTCAATCGAGTCAAAGATGTTCCATTGAGTACCGTGAAGGATCTCCTGAGCTGTCGGAGTGAAAGATATGAGATATTGATTCTGGACATCGACGTACCTCATTCTACGGGCCCACTCTGCACCGGCAGAGTTCTCCATGGAAGACGGCTAGTTAGCTAACCATGAGAGGGTGACTCCTGACAATCTAAAAGGAAGAAAACGTAGCACTAGTTCGCTTCGAAGTGTTCCCATGAGGCGCCATGGAGAAAATCCTCGTGTACTGTTCTCGCTGGTGAGCTCTCGGGACGTCAGAGATAGAGAACGCGGAATACTCTCGCAGCGATAAGCGCGGATCTGTGCGTGGAAGGCTGTAAGTGGGCTCGATTGCACCGCTGATCGATTCTCCTGTGGACCGGGGGATCTAGTCGCAGTCAGGCTTGGGGCACTGCAGCTGAGATATCGTACGACTGATGCCAAGGAGTATACTGGAGAGACAGAGGTTGCATTCAGAGAAGGACAAGGCAGTTTGCGCTCCGTGGAACGAGCGGAGAATCAGCTCACGTCGTCGACCAGCAGGAAGAGAGGAGAGCGATACAAGCAGGCGTTGGCCAGCCCAAGACCCGCCACGAGCCCCGAGGACTTCGGCTGCCTTCAAGAGTTGCGAAGACGGGCTCGACTAATGGCGCCTGTAGGCCATGGCAATGAAGACACAGAGAATGGTACAAAAGCCCCCGGCATCGGGTACTCGCCCTCTTATACTCAAGATTGTCATGGGTTGGTGAAGGAGCTCGAGTGAAGAGCCAGATAACAGCGCGATTACTGACTGGATAGCTCAGCCAAGTGCGGAGGACCGTGTAGAAGCTGTACTTTCATCGATGTCTTCTGAACGAGCGAGTTCTTCCAGCAAGAACAAATCACGGCAGAAGCCACAGCTTCGGTCCCATCGACACTCCCTGGGACAGGTAGGGATGAGCTTCGGGGCGTGCATCTGTGACGAAGATGGAGGTGTGTGGAAAGGCAGCATGATTCGGATGGCCCGAGTATCCCATAGAGCTTGGAAGGGCCTTCCCGACGAGTTAGCCACAGTTGTGCAGCGTTGTGCCCTAACGCGTTCCCTGAAATACAGTTACTGCGGAAGGATACGGAATGCGAGGATGCGCTCAAGACAAGTCACTACTCCGCCCTCTCCCGTCTTCAAGCAGGTCAAGGGCGAGCGCGATGGACATGCCCTCCAACTACCGCGGGATCAAGTTGACTGCGCATACCATGAAGTTGTACGAGCGGCTAGTCGACTCGAAGCTGAGGGAGCTGGTCCCGATCTCCCAGGAGCAGTTCGGGTTCATGCCCGAAAGATCTACAACGGATGCCATCTTCATCGCCTAGGCAAGTGATGGAGAAGTATCGCGAAAAGTGCAGGCCTTGCTACCTAGCCTTCCTCGACCTGGAAAAGGCGTTCGACCGGCTACCGCGAGCAGTGCTATGGAGGTCGCTTAGGGAACGAAACGTGCCCAGAACCTCATCCCTCCCTCTCTCTGGTGAGGGATATGTACGAAAGGAGCCAAGGCAGCTATACGCACCCCATACGGCCTAACGAAGGAGGCTCCTAACACTAGATGTGGCCTGGTGAAGGGCTCATGGAGGGACCACTGAAGACTATCCTCTATGCTGACGACGTCGCCTTGATAGCTGATAGTAGAGAGGAACTTCAAGCCAAGGTGCAGAAATGGCAGAAAGTCCTGACAGAAGGTGGGCTACGGCTGAATGTCAAGAAGACCAAGTTCCTGAGCTCCGAAGAGGGTGCAGAGCCGATCGTAGACGGCCATGGTGAGACCATCGAAAGGGTGGAGGACTTCCGATACCTTGGGAGTGATCTGGCAGCCGACGGTAGTGTGGATCAGGCGGTGAAGGCTCGGGTCAACGCTGCATGGATGAAATGGAGGGAGTCCACTGGAATCCTCTGCGATCGAAGGTGCTCTCGCCAGTTGAGGAGACGAAGTCTTACTGACAAGCGAGAATACGGGCCTCATCGATTCCGAAAACGGAGTGATTGAATGAGAGACAACGTAGTTAGTTGTAGAGAGACGATATACAGGAATTAGATTAATAAGGCACGTTGTTAGCTCATATTCCCATACTTGGCACAAAGGGTTCTTCAAAACGGCAGCGAAGATGTATGTCGAGCTACACAAGTTATCGCGTAACAAGATTTATTTTCAAGAAGGCAGCGAAGCTCAGCTTTCCGACTGCACGCTAAGAAACGGAAATAAAGAGATTGCTGTGTGTAGACACTGGTTGTAGTGTTAGTGGTCTGAGACGCAGCGTAGTAAGAAGGGAGTGAAAGATTATATTAAACTAAGAGACTAACCCTAGTATAGCTATGGAAAGAACTACAAGAGGAAAGCAAAAGCGAAAGAAGGACAGCTACACTACACTACACTACCTGTGGGTATGCCATAGTTCAGGTCACTGCCTTTTCCAAGGGCATTGGTGCGTAGACGACGAAGATATAGTATAGAATGAGGGGGGGGGGAACGTCAGAGCGCGAATGGTCATATCCGCAGTATCTTGCGCACGGGGCTGTCGCCATAGACAGTAAGCAATGCTACATCAGGCATAGACTTTGTAGTCCACAGAAGAGAGGATCTATCTCGAGACGCGTCTCGTCCTTTCGCATGTGCGTGTGGCAGCACTTACGTTGCCACACTCGGTGCTAAGGAGGCCACAAGGACATCGAGTAAAGAAACCAGAGGCCGAATTGATGACTTACGCGCTGCGCACCTCTGCAGGTCCACTAGGTCGCATAAGCTCACCGATCGCTCGAGCTGTAAACCACTTTTTGAGAGAGAGACGCACAGGCGGTCGGAAAGACGCTTGCTCATTAGAACGGACCCTGACGAAGGACCTCGCGCAGGTCGCAGCCCACGCCGATGGAATAAACAGAACGCGCTCAGAGCCTTCGAGGTTTGTGACTGAGCACTTACACATGCTCAATGGGGGCTGGTCGTATCCCGGAGAGGAACCCGTGACCGACGACGAAAAGAGACTTGGCCATTACGCACCGCGCTGTCTCATTGGAGACTAACTCCGGGCTTCCCGAGGCTTGCGTCGCCGGTGGTCTTATCGAGAAGGAGAGTTCTGAGGGCACTCATGTGGGTTTTTAGGAAGAGACGGCTCGGAGTTGCCACAGTCTGCCGCGACTATGAACACGCCCCATTCTCCTTCCTGCCAGTACGAGACGCATCCCAGGTAGCCTTTGATCGCATAGCGACCGCCACCGATCCAAAGTACGCCTCAAAAAAATGGGTGATGGAAGGGGTGCCTTCGGGGAGGGTGAGAATGATTTCTCGCGAAGCTGTAGTCACCCAAATATTGTCGCGCTTGCCACCAAATGACGCCTAGTGGAACAGTACCGTGGTCGAGAGAGCGGCCAGTGGGTGCGGTCGCCCTCGATTATACTTTGTTCCTAGGTCATTTTGTTCTGATTTCTGAAACGGACAACAAGCCAGGCGTCCCGCCGATATCTAACCCGGTGAAACTACACGACTAGAGGATCTCCCATTGGTATCGGGCGAACTGCGATCCGCATCGGTGGGCTCTGCCTATCAACTCCTGACGCCTGGCACCTTTCGGTCCAAGGACTTTCCATCGGGTCCACAACACCTCTCCTGCGCACCTTGCAGGAGAAGCGGACCAACCCCTCGGGGACCATGGGGTTCCTAACGGGTCCCTACTGCCTTCCGCAGCTCCCGGATTAGAACCAAGCGCGCCA
This sequence comes from Ostertagia ostertagi, assembly GCA_036418205.1. Taxonomy (NCBI): domain Eukaryota; kingdom Metazoa; phylum Nematoda; class Chromadorea; order Rhabditida; family Trichostrongylidae; genus Ostertagia; species Ostertagia ostertagi. The sequence continues at coordinate 55,397 of MU868986.1, read as the reverse complement.
AACCCTTTAACAACAATGGCGCAAACAACATATGCAATGAACACATGGAATTAGGGCAAAACCCACATGGGCATAAATACAACATATAAACAATACATATTTATTATACGTAGTAATTCACCATTGGCTCTCTGATCTCCCGTACAGAGCCCAGCTCTCTTGTCACTCTCAGGGCACGGACACAGGCCTATGCTGAGCTATACGTTTAGTCGGCCCTCATCCCGCATCGGATGTGTCAATATACAACTTCTAAGGCGTGTGAAGGTCTGCAAAAGCGATGAGCTAGCCTATGGGAACGTTAAACTAGCGCATACGAAGAGGGGCCGCCACGGGCCTCCGTCAGCGTGGTGGTTTCGTGCGACGAGGATCGCGGGAGCGCTCTAACGGGCGCGATACCAGGCTGCTCCCAGACGGGGAGCAGGGGAGGGACCACGACCAGTTAACGGGTGGCGCTCCGCAACCCTTCGGGCTCGGAGGGGACATCCCTCCTCGCCTTCCGGGGCCTCCTCGCGTTGCCCGGTCAACACCGACCAACCCCTGGATGCCAGCACTGGGACACGTATTAGACACTTCAACATTAGCACCTCAACTGCTAGGGTAGGGGGCTCCAACGCCATTCAATACACTCACCTGACAGCTAGGTAGACATAGGGGACGTCCGAGGCAAGGCAGGTCACCGCTCGCCGCAAGGCACACACGACGACTGCCCGCTGGCACTGACCGTAGGGGGCGGAGCCAATGGCGCAATGGGCGCATTGCGCGGCGCATTGCGCATTGGCATCCGAGCACGAATGGGCCGGGGCGCACGGTGCGCCCACGGGCAACCGTCGCATCCGCGACACTCCTCCTAGTCGCAGAGTAGGGGATTCCATCCCCGACGTTGTCTCCCCAAATTCGTATGCAACAAGCTCCGAGGGATATTCCCCTTAGAACCGCGGGCTTGTTGCACACGACTGAGGGGATATATCCCCTCGGACCTGCGGGGCTTGTTGCATACGACCGAGGGGATATGTCCCCGGCGGGCGTCGGGGCTTGTTGCATACGACTGAGGGGATATGTCCCCGACGATCGTCGGGGCTTGTTGCATACGACTTGAGGGGATATATCCCCTCAGCCCTGCGGGGCTTGTTGCATACGGCCCGTTGAGGTCTATCCTAGCCCACACGACAGAACCTGGCAAACTTTTCGTGTGCCTTCAATATGCCGAAAACAGCAACATGGATGAGGGCCTCATTCCCCTCAACCTGAAGGAGCCCCCAATACGGCAAGCGTTGGTGTAGGACCGCTCGGGAGAGGCTGCTAGATATGTCAGAGCCCGGATAGGCTGCCTAAACGAAGAAGAACTATAGTTGGCATTACGTACTATTCACCGCCGGACGAACGTCTTTGCATACTGACAGCTCAATCGTCAAGATGTGATCCGATGCCCAGGCCAGGAAGATCAAGTACGACGTCATCGGACTGACCGAGACGAGAAGGCACCGCCCGCTACACGCCGTTTTCGATACTGGAGAAGAAGAGCTCCTCGGAACATGCGACAGCAGAAGCGTTGGCGGTGTGAGGTTTCCTTGTCAACACGCACTTGGCCATAAACATCGATTCGTACGAAACCCTTACGAGCCACGTCGGACGTTTGGGATTGGAAGATACGGCATTCAACCTGCTTTTGACATGTACGCTTCGTGCGACCTATATATGACACCAACATCTACACTTACTGAAGACAGAACGAACACCGAAAGCATTCTATATGGAGTTGGAGAAAGTTTCTACAGTGGTAGAGAGATATCACTTTTCTTCATATTTGGGTAACGTTGCGACCTTATCTCAACTGCTAACGTAATCTGCGGCCTAAGAAGAATAGCCTATAACTCTCTGTTATCTGAGGCCGTACTCATGGAGTGGGGAATTGTGAATCTACTGATTGAGCAGAGATCGCTGGTGATAAGGAGAATGTAGTTTGTCTACTTCGTATAGCATCATCACGCATACACATCCATGGTAACAGTTCCAAAAGCCCTCTCACCTTCGTTGGACTTGGGAGTCACCTGATGGACAGTTCCATAACGAGATAGACCACATCATCTTCAATCGAAGGTTTTGCCTGACCGACGTCGCTGTTGTTCCAAAGTTCTACACGGGATCGGACCATCGTCTCCTCCGCGCAAGATTCCACTTCTCGATGCGTGTTGAGAGAGCAGCAAAGTTCAGGAAGCGAAGCCCCAGGACACCATCAACCACTTCACTTATTTATCTTTACCTTTACTTTACACTTTTTACACTTCCTCTCGTCAGCTTATGGGAGGATTCCGTCATCGAAAACATCGACGAGGAGTACTATCGGCTCGTTGAACATCTTCACGATTGTGGCAGGAAGGCAGAGAGTTTGAAAGTCACCAAGGGACGTCTGTCTCCGGAAACTCTCGAACTGATACGCCAGCGTGGAGCCGCACGAGCTGCAGGCAATCACCAACTCACGTCCGAGCTTGCGAAGCTATGCAGAGAGGCGATAAAGGAAGATCTCAAGGAGCGAAGAGCAGCAGTATTAGCTGAAGCAGCAGAGGCTGGGAGGAGCATCCGCAATGCCCGCCGAAGCTTTGCCAGCTACAAGACCAAGATGACCTGCCTCCGACGTCCGGATGGAACAGTTACTGCATCCCGAAGGGCAATGGAGAAAGTCATCCACGACTTCTACTCGGATCTCTTCGATAGCCATGTCCATCTGCCCACTTATCAACTGCAACAGGATGGATACGTCGTCCCCTCAGCCAGAGTCAACCCTGCGTTGCGCAGTTCTCAACGGCCACGTTGCGCAGTTTCGCCCGATTAGACACGTTCTCTCGCGCGAACATTCACACTCGCATGCTCGAGCCGTCTGTGTCTCCGCCCATACAGCGTGCGTTGAGGATCTCTCAACGTGCCGTTGCGAACTGCGCAACGCAGGGTTGACTCTGCTCAGTATTCTCTTCCGAAGTCCGACACGCCATCAAGTCGGTGAAGAATTGTACAGCACCCGGTCTCGACAGGGTTAAACCGGAACATCTGAAGAATGCACCGCCAGTTATCATCAAAACTCTGGCTCGACTCTTCACGCGCTACCTGTCGGAATGCAAGGTACCCACTCCGTGGAAAACCAGCAGGACCGTGTTGCTGTACAAGAAGGGAGACTTGGACGACATTGGCAACTATCGCCCAATGCCTGCTGTCTGTAATCTACAAGCTATTCACTCGAGTCATCCTTAACAGGATCGGCAGAATACTAGATGAAGGACAGCCATGCGAGCAAGCAGGGTTTCGAAGAGGGTTCAGCACGATCGACCATATCCACACGGTTACGAGACTCATTGAAGTTTCACGAGAGTACAAGATGCCGCTTTGTCTCACGTTCATCGACTTGAAGAAGGCCTTCGACTCTGTGGAGACAGAAGCGGTCATCGAAGCCTTGGGCAACCAGGGCGTCCCTACTCAGTACATCAAGGATTCTTCGTGAGCTCTACAGCAACTTTACGACCAGAATCTCACCATTCTACAAGGAGGTCATCATCGACGTCAAGAGAGGGGTTCGACAGGGCGACACCATCTCGCCCAAACTCTTCAGCGCCGCTCTCGAGAACGTCATGCGTCAACTGGAATGGGAAGACATGGGAGTGAAGGTCGACGGCCGGCAACTACACCACCTTCGTTTTGCTGACGACATCGTTCTTATAACGCCGAACATCGAGCAAGCGGAGCGAATGCTGGCTGATTTCGACTGCGCCTGTGGTAAGGTTGGTCTGCAGCTGAACCTAACGAAGACGATGTTTATGAGAAACGGATTGGTTCCTGATGCCCCATTCACGCTCAACGGAACGAACATCACCGAATGCTCCAGCTACGTGTACCTAGGTCGGGAAATCAATATGATGAACGATCTAGCTCCAGAGCTGAGCAGGAGGAAACGAGCGGCATGGGGAGCGTACAAGAACATCGAGGGAGTAGTGAAGAAGAACATCCGGCTCCGTGCCCACCTCTTCGATTCCGCTGTCCTTCCTGCCCTAACCTACGCCTCAGAGACTTGGACTCTGCGCAGGCAGGACGAGCATGCGGTCAGCGTTATCCAACGCGCTGTCGAGAGGACGATGCTAGGAGTAACCCTATACACGCAAGTGCAGAGGGGAATCCGGAGTTCCGAACTACGCCAACGATCGAAGATCAGGGACGCTGCCGTTTTCGCCAGAGCGGTTACCGACTGGATCCCTCGGGACGTCAAACGAACACCTGGACGACCGCCGGCCCGATGGTCAGACTTCTTCACGAAAGCTCTGAACGAAAGGAATGAAGGACTTCGTGTCCCTCGAGCGAGGAGGATCCACTGGACCACTCTAGCGACAGGGACGAATGGAGACGTTGCTGGCGCCCGCTCGAGCAAATCGACGATCAACGGGACGACAGGTGATACAGGTGATTTACTGCCGTCTGCGCCCTCTCATTAAATCGCAATCAGGACTAATCCTTTGGAGAGTGGCTTTGAAAAAAGCAAGCCACGCCCCCTGTGATCTCACACACTTCAACTTTGCCTTACGGTGCGTAGTTCACCCGCTCCAGAGTCTCACACACTGACCCTTAATCTTGGGAGGCGCTATAAGTGAGAGAGCTCAGAAGAGCCGAAAATAATTTTTTAACAGCGCGACAGCCAAAGGCGAAGGTCATATTCGTAATGAGTCAGCCCTATTCACAAGTTCACACCGAATTGGGTGAATACAGCCATTGACAATGTGGTGCCAGCCGGCGCCATAAGGGCCAGTCAAACAACGGATATCATATTCGTGATCCGGACCCCCGCTAAGCCTCATAAAAAATTAAAGGGAAATCCCCCCCCAACTGTGATAGGCAATAGTGCCGAGCCCATTCAAGGCATGTATATTGTTAAGCATTCCGCCGAAAAAGTGTTGGTGTCGTCGCAATAGAACCGGAAGATTCACGTTGAAGGAGATTCTTCTTCTTCTTCTCTTCTCTCTACGCCGTCGCAGGGTCCGCTGTTCTTATCAGTCGTCGCCACTTCGCTCTGTCCAGGGCATCCCCTGCAGTGGCCATGATTTCGCTTAGGTCCTTCTTGACTACGTCCTTCCACCTCTTCTTTGGGGCTCCTCGCGGTCGCTTGCCTTGCGCTTCGAAGTCCATTGCATTCCTTATTGGGTGGCCTTGTGGTCTTCTTAGCACATGCCCATACCACCGCAGTCGCTGCTCCCTCACCTTCAGCTGAACAGGGGCAGTCTGCATGACATCCTCGTTCCTGACCCTGTCCAGTCGCGTCCAGCCGCAGGCCCATCTCAGCATCCTCATTTCGGCCGAGTGAAGCTGCCTTTCGTGGTTCTTGTTCAGGGGCCAGCACTCGCAGCCGTAGAGCATCGCAGGCCTTACCACTGTTCGGTACACCTTCCCTTTGAGCGTTCTAGACGCACCTCGTCGCAGAATCCATGATTCCCCTCAATTCATCCCATGCGCTTGATCCCCTTCTTGCCCACTGCCGTCGGCCTGCCAGATCACTCCCAAGGTAGCGGAAGTCCTCCACTCTTTCGATACTTTCGCCATGTCCATCCACGATCGGCTCTGCACTCTCTTCGGAGCTCAGGAACTTGGTCTTCTTGACATTTAGCCGGAGCCCCCCTTCTCCAGGCCCTTCGCCACTCGCACTTAGTCTGTAGCTTCTCTCTGCTATCAGCTTTGAGGGCGATGCTGGTAGCCGGTCGAACACGCCTTCTCCAAGTCGAGGAAGGCTAGGTAACAGGGTCGGCGCTTTTTTCGATACTTCTCCATCACTTGTCTTGCGATGAAGATGGCATCCGTCGTAGACCTTTCGGGCATGAACCCGAACTGTTCCTGGGAGATGGGGACCAGCTCCCGCAGTCTCGAGTCGACCAGTCGCTCGTACAGCTTCATTGTATGAGCAGTCAACTTGATCCCGCGGTAGTTGGAGCAGTCCATCGCGTCACCCTTCTGCTTGAAGATGGGGACGATAGTACTTGTTCTCCAGGCATCTGGCATCCTTCCTTCCGCAGTTATGTTGTTGAGGAATCGTGTGAGCCATCTTATCCCGTACTCACCGAGCGCCTTCCAAGCCTCGATTGGCACCCCATCTGGGCCAACCGCCTTCCCAATCTTCATCCTCCCAAGTGCACACCTAACCTCATCCTCAGTGGGCCTCTGCCTGTGAGTTGTCCTCGTGGGGAAACTCCTCGTTCAGAAGTTCACTGGGTGAGTACTCTCCCACCTCCTTCTGACTTCGCTGCTTCCTTCAGGAACGCCATCTCGCCTTACACTTCACACCCTGATGTTGGTACCAACGAGCCGGCCCTTGCCACCTGAAGAACAGAACTGCTCAGATGCGTTCGGCCCAACTCTCGACAGCGTCCATTGTGTTCTTTGGCCCTGCGACGGCAGCCTTCGCAAGCCTCTTGCAGGTTTTGTAGGCAGCGAAGTTCTCGGGACTTCGGCTCTTCTGCCAGCGTTTGTATGCTTCCTTCTTCCTCTTCACGACTCGCTGGACCTCCTCGTTCCAGAACCACGCTGCCTTGTCTCCTCTGAGTCCACCTCGCGTCTCACCCAGGACCTCCTTGGCACATCGCAGGATGGTCTCAGCCGCGTTGCCCCAAGTCCCATTACTGGCCCAGGATCGTCCGGACTCCATATCGTTTTCCCTGACAGTCAACCTTCTCCGCTTGTGCGACTTCAACCTACCGCATCCCTCATCTCTCAGTCCTCAGGTTAGCAAGTGCGAAGTTCGGACTGTAAACTGTTAAAATGGCGGAAGACGCGTGTACACATCACCCAACATGAATGCAACCAAGTCTCGATGTTGTTTCTCGAATTGACGACTAATAAAGCAATTTTATTTGAACAAATGTCCAAGTACGCGCATGCTTCAAGTAATTCATCTTTCCGCACTCGCATTATTGGGCACAATACACATGTTGGGGGCTCGCAGACAGACAAGCCTTCTTTCACGTCGCAGCGCGGGACATCTATTTTTCTCGGAACCTCAGGTCCACGCGACATGTGACCTTATTTTTCGCGCAAAGACTCACGATCGAAACGCGGAAAGTCGCTCTCCAGCGAACCATTTTTGTGAAAGTGATCATTTATAACGAAGACTCTCAGAATCCTCCCAATACATACGATGAACCATTCCTCGTTTCTTTTATATCTGGAACACAGCTTCTGCAAAATATCCAGTTCCAAAGATCTGATTATATAAAGGCTAGCTCGCACGAAGCTCTAGGTTGTGCTTTCATTTTTCTGTCTGTGTCGTGTTCGGAGAATCCTTCGGTTTTTCTTGTTTCCCTGTTGTAAGATTACATCGCAAAATTGGCGGCTGAATACCTAAACGCATGGCGGGGGCAATGTGGTTGTTTGTTCGAAAAACGACAGAAGTGCATAAGGGGCCGTGATTGCAGTACAAATGGACAGCTCATACAAACATTGATATTCCCTTGTAAGTTTGCCGTGGTGATGAGAATACACCCTGACGGTAGGGAAAACGCTAGAGCCTTGTACCTCGAGAGCGCGAGCGAGCGCAACCAACGTATGCCATGGTTGATGAGATGGCACACTGCAGCCACAATGCAAACGCTTAGCTGGCATTGCCGCATACTGAGTACACCTCCTAAAGCTTGAGACGCTCCTGTCGTGTTCGGGAGCGGTTGCCCTCCTTAACCCTCCAACACGACGCATCAAGGTGGTTCGGAGCCCTCGTGGTCCTTCCCGGACACACGCCATCCTACGGGTCCTTCCCGGGGACCATGCTGTTTCCCGCAAGCATGGCCTCCGCTCCCCGGGGCGTCACGGGTTCCTAACCCAGGGAAGGGGGGTCTAAGGGTCGCGGTAAGCGGTAACCCGCAGGGGCAAGGCCCACCGACGGCCCGGGCTTTCCCAGCCCAAGGGCCGAGGGCTCCCTTGCCCCGGCTACCAACCCACAACATAACAGCACAAGAAAAACCTATTGCGCCTTAGTCGGGCCCCTGCCCTGGCGCTCCCCAAACTACAACCCAACTACAACAACTACAATTAAATATACTTACATTTATTGGCGGATATTGGCGGTAATAAAGTTGACGACCTACTCTTCTTATCTTCTGCCGGGCTTGGAGGATACCAAGCCATCGCGTCGTCCATCCATCGGGTCGTCGGCGGTAAGTGGCGCACTGCTGGCGCCTGCAGCCGGCAGCGTCCATCCGGTGTAGCGGACGCTGGCTTGCCAGCGCTCCGACAGGACGGGACAGTATGCCGGACCATACTGCCGAGTGCCAGTGGCACTCCGAGCCGTCCAGCTTCCCGCGCGTTGCCCGGTAGGCAACGAACTCCTCCCGGAGGGAGCGAAGTGCGCCGACTGGCAGAGGCGGCTCGCTTAAGTAGTCCCGGCTGGAGGCGGGACCGGAGGCGGAGCATGCCCCTATAGTCGGTGCATGCAACGCCACGGCGCCTGCTGCACAGCAGTGCCCAAGCGCGCGGTGCGCCCGGGACCACAGTCGCGAACCGCGACACTCCCGAGAGCGAAAGTGGATGCCCGCGGGGTGCGCAACGACGGTGGCCCCAATGGGAGGCTAACACCGAACGTTTGGCTAAGGCCCAGAGGGTGCGGTAAGTGCGATGGCATGGCTGCTCCTAACAATGTCTCTACCTAGACGGCAGTCCCTACTCGTCATAATTGTCATGACAGATCAGGGGTGCCTTAAGGGCGACCCAAAAAAGGAGCACGCCAATACCAAAAAACCTTGACCAAGGAGGACGCCTTAAGGGCGCCTCAAAAACAATCATCTACAACGACCAAATGGAAACACAGCAGAATAGAGGTGCCTTAAGGGCACCCCAAAAAACACAAGGGCGGTTGCCTTAAGGGCAGCCGCAAAAGAGACAATAGCAGACGTCTTAAGGACGCCTGAAAAAACACCGGGAGTGCCTTAAGGGCACTCAAAAGAGATCAATGTGTCGTAGTTGCTTGCGTCGTAGTCCTCCACTCTCCACCGAACGGCGACGTTGAACTGCACCGAAGGGCGAACCATCTCCAGCGAAGTTCCTCGACCGTGACAGCAACGGAATGAAGCATCGTGACGACTTGAATTCGACGGCTGATGTTGGTAGACGTCGTTGGTGCCACGTGCCCATTTTCGTTGACTGTCCTTGCCCACTGTCGTCGACCGTCCTTGCCCATTTTCGTCGATCGACCCTGAAAGTAGAGGAATACGGCGGCAATGTGTTCCCACTTGGCTAAACACAGCGGCAAGAGTCGGAACAAAGCGGCAACAATGCTCGACACAGAGCACCGATCAGCGGAAATCCATCGCGTTAATCCTTCCCGAGTCCTAATCTCGGACCTCCAGGCCTCGAAGAAATGGACACAGTCCATCCTCCCGAGAGCGAGGAAAAATGGTACACCCGAGATAGGAGTCGGGAGCAATTAAACGTCAGTTGCGGCAAACAATAGGTCGTGTCAAAACGAGATCCCGATAATGCTGCGGAAAAGAAGCGGGCGCATTGCTCACGCTTCAGTATGTCTCACCAGAAGACATATCTTCTGGTTCTGAATCCTGTAATGTATCCGATTCGAACGAGTCGGAGCCATCATACTCGGATTCAGAGCGGGAATCTGATGAGGATAGAGATCTGCTTGCCGATCTATCTGAAACCGGATAGCTCGGCACTATCCTAACAGCTAACGTGCTTGTAGGGTGTCTACCGCGATTTTGAACACGGCTTATGTGCCTACTGCACAGCGTTTGATGGTGATTTTCGCTGGCAAAGGCCGCATCGTGGCTGATTGCAGTCAGCAGCCATATGCCCTCTAGCAAAACACCTGCGGCAAAGACCTTCTTCCATGACGATCGTCAGTCTTGCTTGGCGGGAAGTGACTAGGTGACAGTCAGCGGTAAGATGCCCCTGTCTTCTGCAGAAGAGACAGTAACAAGTCGGATCTGAATGAAGACTGGACTTATTCGATCTAGTACGACTGCGGTAACGTGTGAATAGTTCGGAAAGTGGTCGTCCTCCCATTGGAGAGGTGACGGAGAGCACGTTTCCATGATCTGGCGTCTGTTCTGCCATGTCTGCGATAACCTCGAACGTCCTGATAGCACGGTCTAGGCCATCGAGGAGTTGCGGAACTCTCCACGGATGGGGTCCGCTGTCTCCAAGCTGCCTAGGTGCTCCAGGGTTCGCTGCGGGAATTTCTGGCGTATAAAGCGCATGACGTAGATGTTGTCCTCACTGTCTCCGTGCTTCTGCATCTGGAGCCATAAGGACTTTATCTGCGCCAGCGTTGTGCGTTGATGCGCCGCAGAGGTACCAGCCGGCTTCATGGCTTGAAGCCGCGGTACTCAGCTGCGTGCGAATCAACTGAGGGCGGTAATACGTCTCGCGTAGCGTACGCACGGCGAGATCGTAGTTCTCTGCGGTAATGTCGTATCCTCCTACAATCGCTTGGGCGTCTCCTTTAAGGAGACTCCTCAAGTAATAAAACTTGAGGACCGGCGACAGGGAAGGGTTAGCGTGAATAACAGTATTGTACGCGTCCCAAAATTCTGGGAACTTCTCGATCTCTCCTTCGAAAGTAGGGAGATCGAGCCTGGGAAGACGTACAATCTGGTTTGGCGGTAATGTCTGCTTCCGGTTAAACCGTGAAGCTAATTGCGATAAAGAGTGCCTTGGGCTAGAACCCGTTGCTCTCTGCGGTAACTCACGCTGCAATGAAGGAGACTCTTCATCAGAGCGCGCGTGACGAAGCGGTAAGTTGAGCGGTAACTGGTGAGCGACACTCCGGACTCCCTCGCAAGGACGCTGGTTCTCTGGAACGGTCCTGCGCGAGGTCGTCAGCGGTACTGCCAGCGGAACTTCACGCCTCGGAGGTGGCGAATGAGTTCTCATCTGGCACGTACTGCTCTGCTGGAGGGAAGGCGGTAAATGTGGCTGCAAAAGTCGCAGTTCCACTTCGAGGCGGTTAATGAGGTTCCTTGCCTCGGCGCGTGCCCGATCTCCCCCTTGGCTGCGCCAGTGGAGAAGAGCCGAGTCATACACGCCGGAGCGTTGGTCCCTCTCTTCGCCTTGTGTGATGCTCTGGAGCACCATATCCCAATGGGATTGGGAGCGGTAAAGCATATCGCGAAGCTTGGAGTGCGCGACCATAAGTTCGCGCACCCTACTTCTGACGACTGCTGGCGGTAAAGCTTCTTGATCCTCATCGCTCGCTGTTGCTCCAGAAGGGTGTCGTTGATGTCGTTGACGGCTTGCTGGAGCTCCTCGATCGTTCGTTGCAGTTCGCGGAACAACAGTCCATAATCCACTGGAATTGCCATAGCGATCCCTTTGGATTAGGCTGTGCGATAATGTCTTTTATAGCGAGTCAGTTGCGGTAAAGGCAATCGATGCGCCGGCTCGCATGGGAAACTGTCTGGCGCTCTCTCGCTACGCGAAGTATATCCGCGCCGCGGCATGCCTTTGAAGTTGGCTCGCTCGTGAGAAAGTGCTCTTTCTCATGAGAAAGTGCTCCAAAGGCTGGGAAATCGTCCCAATTCCCATCGATTAGGATCGATAATGGCTCGGCGAAGCAACTAACGCCGATATCGATCGGAATAGATGGAAAAGGGGAAAAATAAGCGGAAAAAGGAAGGATCGAAAAGGAATCGATCCTCAACGATCGGAAAAGGCGAGGTAGGAAAAGCGATAAAGAAGGAGAAGCGGAAAATCGACCAAAAGGGCGATTAGGGCGGTAATATTGATCGGAAGACGATCAATGCGGTAAATGTGATCGGGTTGCGGTCAATACTTGCGTATTGATCGGGAAAACGATCAAAGCGGTAATTATTAAGCGGTAATCGATTGTCGTGTAGGTTTCGACTTAAGTCGAGCGGTAAATCGATCTGTAGCTGACCGATGCGGTAATATAGATCTGCGACTATCGTTGCGATATTTTCTGCGGCGACGTCCTGAACACAGATTCAGAGTATGTCTGAAACGGATGAAGGAACGTTTCTGGCGATAATGGAGTCGTCCGGGATCGATCTCCGCGTGAACCTGAAGCGAAAAACAAAGGGAAAAAAGGGATAGGAAAGAGAAAAGAAGGAGAAAAAGAGGAAAAAGGGGGAAACTAATAGAAGAGAAGCCTAAAAGAGGGGGGAAGATAGGAAAGAAAGGAAAGGATAGCGGGGAAAAGGGAGAAGGAACAAAACCTCCTACCTAGAAGCTTAGTGGGTCTGTATAGCACAAACTAAGAGCAATCGGAGAAGTAACAAAAACATACGCAATAAAAAGAGCCCAGCCCCCGCCTTTGCTGTGAAAATTACAACGCTAAAAAGCCCATAGCTGCACCAACTAGAAACAAGAAGACACAGTGCAAACAACTCGACCCTGGGTCCAGGACTAACGCCACAATACCATATTGGGATAACGAGCCAATGTACCCCATGCGAAGACCTTTCACCACCAAAACCACTAAGGGAGATTGCGACTCCGGCGGTTACGTCCAAAGACCCATCCGACCAATCTGCACCGCTCCAGCTGGCGTCGTAGCAGCAAACCATTAGCATCGTGGTCCACCCGCTTGTCCGAAAATGAAGTCTGGCCCGCAACTTACATCACAGCCAAACTTGGAAGGGGACTTAACCATCAACTCTCCCAATAAGAAGTCTCCACGCTTGACCACTTCAATATAGCAAACCATCCTAATCCTCGGGTCACCCAATACCAACTAAGTTCCGCGCGCGCTAACGTCCTCCCACTCGTCTTTTCCACACCATGCACACATAAACCACGGGAAACCTCCCTCAGGCGTCAAAGGCAGCGAAAACTTTCCAAATCCATGAAACCAACTTCCTGTAGTGTTGGGGACCACCAGCGGCGAGGCCTCTTTCGTTCTGTCCTCCAATGGGTCCAAGACAGTACTACTCATGCATCCACGTTCAGCTTTCGAAATTATCGCGCCCATCGGACTGAACCTTGGATAGCATCAAGAGCGCGGGCTTCTCCGCGTGTGCCCCAATGCCGACTTAGCACCTCCGTGCGAGCTCGCGTCAAACCCATAACCCCCTCAGACCTCACTTTTTATACGTTAACTTTCAAAGCGGGCGTACCCCGGCCGTCGCGCGCGCTTTCAAAATCAGAAGTCGGGGGACCGATCCACGCTTCTGCCAGTAGGTGCCACGTATCATGCCACTACAATGGAACATCCATTCAAGCTTGGGACGCGACAATCCCTACATCCGTCCGCTGACCTCGGACCTTTTTGGGAGCGCACCGGGCCTCTGAGGGTACCCCTGAACTTTGTGGCAAAAAAAACTCATCTCGGTGCTGCCCGCTCGTTTCGATGATCATTTTCGCCTCTGGTCACGATCCAATGTCCTCTCGTCTCTCAGTGTATCATTCCTCATGCGTCTAATTCCTCATTTTGAAGGATGTGCACGACATGTTACAGCCATCCAGAAGTTCATGCCATCGAAAAAACCACTAGAGAGTTTTTGTTCTATTCATCTAACTCTTGAAAATATAAGATCTAGATTCTCAGCACCTGGAATAGACTTTTCTGGGAAAATAATTCTGACATATTAAGCACTCGACACGGGGAAAAACTGGTTTCCAAAATCTGAGTTTGACTTTGTCCATATCAAGAAATCGCGTAATAAAGCTTCACTTAGATCACAACACAGAGCATGTCCTCCACAACCAACCTATCATCCGACAGTATAAAAGAACATAACAATTAAACTTCACTTGGAGTAAGATAGTTCACTCAAACTAAGTCGCATTTGTTTCATATTGCACCTTCAATATACTTGGCTTGAAATTCAATTGATATTTAATTCCATTATCTTTTGGCCGCAAAGTGTAGTCAAAAATACGGGAGCCAAATATAACGTGCGTTCGCATCTCCCAAACGTGCCCCCGTGTGCCATCTTCGCCATAATTCCGATTCAACCGTCCTCGCCCGAACATTTCACCACTTTGCTCGCGCATCCCCGCCGCTGTCCTCCGTGGGCGCCCATACAGCTGGATAGATCTCTCAACGTCCGTAAAAAGGAAATTTAAGCACGGTTGACTCTGCCGGTACGAGCCTAATACAGTACTACCCTTAATCTGGCGGTCGAACAGGCCATCGAAAGCTCTTACTCAGATGTTTGCGTGGGATAGTTTTTTTCCCCCAATCAATGTGCTGCCTTATTTGGACTCTAGCGTGAAGCTATGCTGACATACTAAAAGCAATTTTGATCACTATCACGTAATTATCACCATTAAAGGAATCTTGCGCGGAAAATTCTTGCACTCTTTCCTAACATGAATATGTCAGTTGTGATCACTGGAAATAGCACACAAAGTTTCACGCATGAAGATTCGGTTTCTGAAGAGAAACAAACGTACAAAAACTACACGTTATGGACCATCGAAGGACCAGGAGGCAGAGCCAGGCGAGGCATGGAAAGAAGACGGCGTTTGGCCGGCTACGTACCAGCGACGCAATGAGAGAATCGGGTTAAAGCGCGCGATTTCGGAGAGTGGAGACAAATCGATCGATGGAATAGGATGGAGTAGAAGTGTAAGATGTGAATGCAACGAAGCAGAAGGCCAGAAAGAGCTTCTAGTGAATGCACTCCAAGAACCAAGTTTGAGCATCCCCGTCGCCAGCATTCGTGAAAGACGTCCGTGGGCAATTCGAACGCGTAGCAGCCTTTTCGAGTTTTCGAATTTCTAATCAAAACGAAAGCAATACTTCAGTTCTTTTCACTATTATCGTGGATAATGAGTCTCAAGCCAGTGATTTATGGCTGAAATAGAATCATGATTTCCGCGCAAGATTCCTTTAATATGTACCGGTCTTTCAGAATATCAACTTGCCATTTGAATACTCGGGAACGAAGTATGTCACACTGAAAGAAAATGCATTTATCTAAAGCCCAAAAAATTCTTGTAACTTATTTCTAATTTTTGTTTTTCCTCCTCAACGAACAAAGGTTTGACATCCGTTTTTCGATAGGTTCTTCCACCCAAGAGCGAACACTAATTTGATGCGACTCTTGTACAACTCGCCAGTTTCAGAGGTCCTGCAGAAGAACAGCATGTCCCCAAAGATCAGGAATTTACTTATCAAGCACATTATTGTAGCTGACCTAGGCGGCGCACAATAAGGCATAATAATCTAACGACGAGTTGTGGTTTTCCAGTGGATATTAGCAGATTTTAATTCTATTGAGGGAAGGGAGGTAGACAAAGGCTTGGTCGTGCTTCAGAAAATATCAATATCTTAGAAAATTTGAGGAGCTCAATGTTCCTTGCCACCCTCTGTGATGGTAACTTTGGTGACTGATCTCATAAAAATGTCTATTCTTTTCATACCAGCGTTTCTGCATGCAATATCGCATTAATCTGGCTCCTTCTTGCAATTATTGGCAGAACTTTATTTTTTCAACTGAAATCTGTCGCCTCATCCTCCAGGTGCATTTCGGTCCCCCGAATCGGTCCATCAGTATCGAACCTCACCTCTCTTCTTGTTGACAATGATGAAACACCCTGAGTACCTATCAAACAATCCTAATTCCTTACGAAACGTTCGGTCTGCTGTCCGTAATTGTCTCTTCCGCAGGCTCCTGGATTCCGCGCGCGTGTAGGCAACAGCTCACAACAAATACGGCGACGAATTGGGCCCGGTATCCTCACTTCGTACCCCTTCCCTTCATAAACAAGTGAGACATTCCAATTGATACTACTCTCAGATGAACGGATCTTCAATCGCTCGGATACGGATAAGTGAAATTTGACCAAGTTCGAGCAAATCAGGCCACTAAGGTGTTTTGTTCGTCAATGTAAAAATAGCTGCCAGTCACTGCATAATTACGTCAAAATATACCCAAGTGATCACATCTCTAAGGACATTAGAAAAAAGCAATAACACACAGGGGACGCGTTCATATTTGTTTTGTCTGGAACAAAGAGTCCCGGGATGCCCCACTACCCCACGCCACACCGGGGGTGCCGTGCTACTTCAGAGTAAACATCTGAATTAATGATCCTAACTTCAAATTCCACGTTTCAAGATTTTCAGAACCGGGAATTACCAGCCCTGAGGGCACCAACGAAGCTGGCGATCAAACATACAAAGAGCTACAATAAAACGTACCCTTTCACATTTGAATTCAATTTATCTACACTTTACGACTTTAACCGAAATTGAGAGAGTACACCATACCTTTTAACCCTCCATTATATTGCTTCTAGCAGACCCGGGACAGCGGAAATCTGTCATTGGGGATACATCCGCGTTTCAACTCACTACTCAGGCAGATCGGCGGATTTCCACTGCAACGTTCGTTGAAATAATAAACGCATATTTTGCAATGGTCTACTCCTGGGGTCATTGGCAAAACTCCAACCAGGAATCATGGAAAATACATCAATGCAAGCCAGTTGGCGATTCACTGTAGGTGCGCTTGAGTCGACGCCTTTCGGGTTGGGTAAGACAATGGCGAAAGCACTAACAGTTTCCCTCCATTATGAAGAATTTGAAATTTTCAATATAAATCCTCCAAACGCGCAAACCCTGTCGGCAAACAAGTTTTCGGAGTGCCCACAAGCAAAAATCTTGGCCCTGTTCCCTCTAGTTGGTTGTTCGCTACACTAAGAAAAATATCTGTGGAAGTACTTAAATAACTCCGGATTTACTCAGAGAGTCCGATCCATTGACTCTTCGGGCGCACTTTCCCCGTCAGCCACAGCATATTTGCCAAAAGTGACTGGGCCCCTTTTATTTCAATTGCATAATGGAACCTACCTTAGTTGCGTGGGCGACACTGAATTATTTGTATTATAAATGAATAGAGTGAGATTGGCGAAATCTGCCACCTGATCCAAATGGCAATACCGCTTCAATACCTCCACTGGTAGATTCAATACAGACTTCTGAAACAATTTTTTCAATCAGAACTTGCTTTTCCTCTTAAGTAACCTGTATCCCCCAATCATTTTTTGAAATTAATCGACATGACATATCGAAAAAAATTTAATTCATTAAACCAGGAGGGGAAGATGTGTGCGATCGAAATCGGATGGACCATGTCCTAATCTACTAATTTGGTGCCATCGACTGACTTTGTCCCTACATTTCCAAGATGTTACCTACAGCGTCACTAAATTAAATTTGTTCTAAGACGAAAGTATCACTACTCTACTGATCGGCTTGACTAAATATATTCCCCAGTCAGTACAGCCCATGCACTTCACCAACGCTGAACGTCGTGAGTCTGACTGTCACTCTCAAACTGCCCTGTGTATGAAGCCGAGCAGGAAGAAAGAACACAGATATCGCAACTGCTGAGCTTCACCGTGCATGGACACAGACCGCAATACTGACATTTATTTATTTATTCCTATTTATTATTAATACATCCAACGTGCGTCCTAAACAATTGGAGTGAATAATGCAAATGACCTGCTACATTGCACAGAAGACACCAAGTAAACAAACCAGGATGGTATTTCACACTCGCCAATTACGGACCTCTAGCAAATTGATTTTTCCTAGAATATTGATTTGTCAGCATTGGGTGAACTTCCTGAAGTTAATGTGGAAGAAATACGACTATTGCAAGCCTCGTAGAAATACTACGAACTGTACCAACACTCCCCATCATCGTCATTTAGCTCAATCTAAACGCGCTATAGATGACACGTTTCTTCGCATCGTTCAATTCATCTTGGAGCAAGATCTCCAACACGGCCAACAAAAATTCTGTCAAGCATTTCTCTCAAGCAGATCGCGTCATTGCTGATCATGCTGAGCCACAAACGAGATATGTTACGTCTAATCCACGGAATAGAGTAAAGGGGCTAAGCACATTTAAGGACTAAGTATGAAGTAAAAGGAATGGTGCCGACCGATCTAGTGCCATCATGAGAACCGAACGTCTTCGAACAGCCTGGCACAAAATCAGGATTGCGGCACAAAATTAGAGTGCGTAGGACTCTCGGAGCTCAGCCAACTTCACCCAGAACAAAAAGTGCTAGGTTCAGCGGGGAGAATGTACTTTCTTGGGGGATTCCACTTTTAACTTGTTCAACTACAAACTGCATGCGCACTAACGCACTCGGGCTTGCAACGATAAAAGTCGGCCCTTTGTTACTTGACGTGTTTACATTGTTTTGAATCGCCAAAGATTCTTGGAATAGCATTCTCACTGATGAAACATGGTAAAGCGAGTTGGAGAAGCAATGAGCCAACAAAGGGAAAACTCCAATCCTTTCGTTCTGCAGTTTTTTCTACTGCTCACAGAAATAGCCTCTCTCTTCTTCAAAATCGGCGCTTAGTTCATTTTCTAAATAGGGTGACTGCAATGCAGCTGGAGACATCCCACTGGGGACCAGCGTTACGATGAAATCTTCCAGTACAACCTTTTTTCTGTCTTCAATTGGGAATGCTAGCAGATGTTTGTCCTTTGTCGAACATGTTTTGTGGTTGTCCCCATCATAGCACTGTAATCCTCTTACCTTCAGCTCCCGATTTTTCCTCGCTCTGGGCCTACTCCAGGGACCGTATCCTATTCTTCCCCTAGGCTAGGGGAACAAAAAATCCTTCAAGTTCATACGTTTTCAACAACACAGTTGCCTTACTTTCCGCACAGAAGCATTTTCCAAGGCGTTAGAGAGAGTTAGAGCGGAGAGAGAAGTTAAAGGGATTATTTGTTCTCCTAGCTTGGGGAAGGGATAGGATACGGCCCAGGGTTTCCCAGTTATGACTCCTTTCTCGATTCGCTCACTTGAACAACTTAGCAAGCATCAGTGCAGGTCAGAGGAGAGTAAACTGTAAATAAGAACGCTGTCTGACGGAATAATTACTTAAACTTCAACATAATCCCTCAGCTAAGGTCGGAAAGCCTTTCAGAAATCTCTCAGTCAATTGCGAAAAGGCTCTATAGAAAAAACTGTGCGTTAGATTATGTCAAAGGGTGGAATGCAGAACGAAGGCGGACAAAGCAGATATGTGCAGGAAACGAATTGCCGACGGCTATGAAATATCGTGTGAAATTTGACTGGAGTTTTTCTTTCATGACATTCCGCATGCAAAACGGCACTGGTATTGCACGTGAGGTCAATGTCGACACCAGCCAGGGCAATTTGTGCTCGAGCGGGGCTCTTGACGAAGCTATTCGACGGCCACTACACTGAGCTTATTGAAATAGAACGATACGAATCTGCCGTGCAATATATAGGAATTGTCGATGTGTCAAGAAAAATGAGCAATGCGATGGGTGGCGGTCAGTGGGAGCGGGAACTGATGGTTGGTTTGAGAAGACAGAAGGCAAAAAAAGAGAAGTGGAGAGAAGCTGTCAAAGAGTACTAGATTAGGGCAAGGGCGATAAAGTTGCCACTGTAGGGAATCATAACGGAGAAGATAGTAAGAGGCAGGTAAACAGGGTCAACCCTACGTTGGGACAAGTACCAACGGGGGGGGGTCGTAGTTTGTTGAAGTTTGTGGTGGGGGGGGGGTCGTACTTGTTTCGGTAGCACGAAATTACATGTGATGAGGTGAGCGCGCGGGAGAAAATTTGCCGTTTCAGCGTGCGTATATACCCCCCCCTAGAAAATGTTGTAGTGGAAATATAGGTAAAAACAGGTGAAATAGAGGGGAAATGAGGGAAAGTAAAGGGAAATAGAGGAATTTTTGCAATTTCATGGTAGTTATAACCCCCGCTTGGCGGTGTTTTCTGAGGAAAAACGAAGTATGAAAAGGAGGAAAAATATGGGGTCGTAAAAAAAGGGTGAAAGTTGTCGTCAAGGAGGGGGTCGTCATAATTTTTCAAGAAGTCCCAACGATAGGACCCTGCAGGACACCAGGGCTTTGGTGGGGTTGGGGGGAGGGATACCCCATTGTGCTCTCCAATAGTAAGGATAAGGATGAGAGCGCTTATGATACGTAATCGACTCATTTAAATTATTGCTTCTCTTCTGTCTGCTTGTCGTCCAAGGGAACGGTCCTGAACCAGGAAAATGGATATCCTTGCCTGAGCCTAAGGGTGTAGCAGAGCCAGAGTTGTCGACCAGGTGCCTCAAACCGTCCAGGATGTGAACAAGATGTGTGAGATGTAGGCGCATACCGGCTCTTATCGTAATTACACTTTAAATGGTTCATTTATTTATTATCTTATGCTTAGTAGTGAATACCCCAAAGGAGTGCTCTCTAGCGCTACGGTCAGGATAATATGAGGTGCCCCCACCCCAGAACTCCATTTTCACCGTGAAGAAATAATAAAAGGAAAGACATCCAGGATTAGATATAAAAAAGGAGTATGGGAGAAGTGGACTTCTTGAAATTGAATGAGTTCGAAAGTGGAATAATTGGAAAAAGAGGTCCTGAAGATCATGTAAAAAAAAGTCCAGTACTCAGTACAGCTTTTATTCCAAAAAAACCACGATTGTACAAGTTACCGTGCCGACCGGATGGGCGTAAGGACGTCATCATAGCAGATTAAGCTTCAATGATGTGAGATTGACGTCTCCGCGTGCAGCAGGACAACTCGTTAACAATTAAATGTGAAAACAGATATTGTCCAGTGGACAGATTTGAATGGAAAAGTGGAACGTGAAAGCAAAGAGCGAAACAAGAAGCTAACCCTCACACAGGCAGTTTTATCAGCTCAATGAATATTGGGCAAGCCGGTCTACCTATGTGGGGGTGTGGTCTGCCATTCCAGGAAAGCCACCAGACCTTACGAAAACAATCAACGCGCTGAATAATAATGAACCTCTGTTAATTGGTCATCTTTCTATAAAAACACAGACGCTGTATATGTAAGTAGATAAGATCAACAACATTCACTTCTATTTTTTTTGATATTTGTTACCCTTGTGGTAGTGGGTTGTCCAGAAAGTTCTGCGACATCTTGAACAAAATTTTAATCGGCTTGTTCTAGTGAAAAAGAAATACAATTAACAAAGGCATCAACACCAGCATATGGTGACGTACCCTCGCCTTCAAATGACCAGAAATTGTGCAATTGCAGAAATTGACGTGGCATTAACGTGGCATCGATTCAAGAACATCTTTGAGCACACGTGATGTCACCTTTTCATCGAGAATTTAGCCACGTGTGCCAATGTACAAGATTATAAGTTAAGGAACATAGGATGTATACCGTAACCCACGTTTGCGTCAGAGCGCGGTTGCAGGCTTTCCAGTGCACAATGCGGCGAGGCTGAACACTGCAGGTGATCCCCGGGGTGCCGCCTCATCCGACGTGTGGCGACAGCCGCTTGCGTTGTGTCCTCCACCTTCTACATAAACGGCGCTTAGTACTCTGCGCGGGCCTGCTCGACGCATTCTCTCTTCGTTGAGAGGGTGCAGAGAAGACGAGAAAATCGATGACACGTGAGAATGCGCGCCCCAGTGCAACGTCGAGAAGGTTACGGTATACACCCTATGTTCCTGAACTTATAATCTTGTTGCCAATGCCACGTCAATTTCTGCAATTGCACAATTTCTGGTCATTTGAAGGCGAGGGTATGTACTCATTTTTCTTCCGGCTTCTATACCCTCTTTCAGAACTTCGGAATCTGTTGAGGAATCATACTACTTTTGAGAAGCCGTCGATTATCGAATTTTTGGGCACCCGGTAGGAGGCTCCGCGCGACGAGAAGGCAGAGACGCAAACGGGAGTGGACGAGTCGCTGCGTGTGCTGTAGGTGTAGGACGTACTAGAGCACATTCTATTCAACCTGACCCAAAATTCTGCACTACGCACTGCTCGTCCGCAATCTCGTCTACGACTCTGCCTGTTTGCCGCCCGACGGGCTTCCATTCAGGTGCCCCAAATTTTAATTATCGGTGCGCTTTCACGCTCTGATAGTTGGAAGCTAATGAGTTACATGAGCAGGTACGCAATGTTGCGGAGTGGGAAGATATCGAGCATTCTGAACGAATTCTATGTATGCTCGTCAGTCAACTCGAAGGCGGTCCAACAGTGCCGTCACTGCGGTGCAGGTGCCCAATAACGTTCTGTGGAGTAGTATTTTGCAGTCCCATCAGAAAAACTGATGTTTTTTTTTCATGAAAAATCGCTTTTATTTCTGCAGGCGGCTTTACTCTTAGTTGAGGCCAGTATTGCTTATGTGGGTGGTTGAAATAAAGCTCCAGCCATCCTTATGAGCCATTACTATTTTTTCGAAAGATTCCTCCGG
This sequence comes from Ostertagia ostertagi, assembly GCA_036418205.1. Classification (NCBI taxonomy): domain Eukaryota; kingdom Metazoa; phylum Nematoda; class Chromadorea; order Rhabditida; family Trichostrongylidae; genus Ostertagia; species Ostertagia ostertagi. Next base: position 33,215 of record MU868986.1, on the reverse strand, counting down.
TGCAAAGGAAGAAGAGGAGTCTTAGCAACGATTAGTCGGTTCGCTTTCTAAGGCTGGGCAGTGTGGCACCCAATGCTAACATACTAAAAACATATATAAAAAGCCTACAACTGAGGTTCTGAAAATGCTTTATATGTGGAATGAGTACAGTCTAAGTTTGCGAAAAACTGCAACTGATAACCTGCAGGTGCACATCCAAGAAGTTGAGTTAAAGCTGATTATTAGCCTCTACTGCCGACCGGATCATTGCTTCCCTTTGATCATATCTCCACTTGGAAGGCTCTACGACGAACGCGACACTGTGGCCTGAAGAATGACTTCTTCATAAACAGAGTCCTTGCGGGGGCTGCTACCATGCAATATTCCAAAAGATAGCGTGATCCATAGAGGGGAGTTACTTACACAATTCTTATATGCAGGCTTTTACTGAACTTCACTACAGTAATCGGACGTCAAAACAATTCGAACATTTTTGATTTCTTGCTCAAGAATTTTGTTTATATATCGCGAAACTTTCCGCACAACCCGCTTTCACCTGCTAGCTTCATAATGACTAGAAGGCAGGAATAGCCGAGCGGTTAAGAGTGTAGACTAATGTCTGCAACTCTGAAAGCTACCAGTTCGATCCCTGCCCAGCTTATCCGTGCCCTTCAGAAACCGATCATGTCAGAGTGGTCATACAAGTGCCCTCTCCAACTGAAGATGCGAGAGCAGCCTTCGATGGTATGGGCACGTGCTAAGGAGGCCACAGGATCATCCAATAAGAGATGGACTTCGAAGCGCAAGGCAAGCGACCGCGAGGAGCCCCAAAGAAGAGGTGGAGAGACGTGATCAAGAAGGACCTAAGTGAAGTCATGGCCACAGCAGAAGATGCCCTGGACAGAGTAAAGTGGCGACGACTGACAAAGACAGCGGACCCTGCGACTGCGCCTAGGGCAAAGAAGAAGAAGCTCCATTGTAACAGTCTACTTGCTCTGGGGATTCTTTCACTCTTCTCCACTAGAAAAGTAGTACTATCTTTTCTAAATACCTCTTAAAACGGTCTCGAACTTCTATTTACCTATACCAATAAGAGGAATAAGAAGATAACGAACGGTAAAAAGACGATTAAGGAAGATGCAAAGCAGGTTACGAAAACTTCAACCCTTCCAATTGAAGGAAAGCGCATCGGGGAAGCATATGCACCACACGAAGCAGTTACTTGGCTGCCAAGGAAGCGAGGTGTGGCGCTTTCACGACGAAAGGTGCGCTGGTTGCTGAGCACTTCGAAAGCTCCGCCCCAAAAGCGATCCGCCCACTAGTTTAGTTGGTGATTTGGACGAGCTGCGTTGCCAGCAGCGGCACAACTGGAGCAACTCGATTGGAGCGTGGTTTGGCACCAAACGCGTTGCGGTGAACTCGTTCATACGTCCGCTTTCTGAGCTGTTACCTGTTCATGAGTGAAAACCAACGGCCAAAAAAGGGGGTCCCGTTTTGCGTTTTCTTGACGGATTTCTCTGCTTTTTTCGCCACTGGCGTACCATTGAGCACCACCACGTCTCCTCTAAACCCTTCCAGAACCTATCGTAATCGCTACCTTTGAGCTATTAAGTATGACGACAAGTGCCCACCCGTCCACTTCTGCGAAATTCTACCAGAAATTTCATATCAAATATTTTCGAATGAATTATCCTTGAAAGTAAGTAGCAAGAAGTTACTATACTACTCATACTCCACGATCACTGCAGGTCTTAAGGCAGCAGCTATGGATCAGCCTTTCTATGAACTGGTTATATCAAAGGTGATTATGTAAATGTAGAACACGTGTCGTATCGGGTTGAAAATCCTAGGCAAATGCCCATCTCGAAAGCTACGCCTTCAAACCGAATTGCCCAAAATACTTAAAAAATTGCTCATGTGAATCTTATCACAGATTGAAATCGTGGGCCAACCTGAGGGGATAAGGAATAAAATACTCATCGCTGATTATTATTTCCGCGGTATGCGGCATGCATTTTATTTGATTTCAATATAAAGCCATTTGAATGCGATTTCACCTGTACAGTGATTTGCAGGGGCGGCCGATGTAAAGTGTTTTGTTTTAGCAGACTAATTTTGTAGCCGGAGACTCCTAACCCTGCTAATCCGTGGCGACATTAGATCCAGGATTAAGTCTCGGTAAGTGCTCACGGTATGTGCGTCACTCGGAACCATTCCAAATCCGGCCAAGATCGATGCACGAAATTTCTTGCTATGGGCTCAGAGAAAGTCCTTGAGGTTACATAAAAAACAAAGCTGAAGAAAATGTGACAGAGTCTTTCCACATGTGACATAAAAAGTTGGAGCACAAAAACATTAAAGATTAAACTGGTGCTAAGAGCGCTTCGTAGTGATAGCTTAGCTGCGGAACGACCTGAAAGTGGAAGGAAAGCAAGAGAACTTTTGGGAACGCTGAAATTAAGGCCTTAACCTTCAATAAGGTCGGATGTGGTACGATGGCGAGACAGGGCGATCAAAGAAGACAAAATACGCGAGAGAGCACGCTGATCTCTACATCAATGCACGCTGATCTCACCATCTCTCGCGGTGGGTGGGAAGCGTTGGAACGGGGGTTGATGATTGCAAGCCCGCAAAGATAAGCCCCTTAAAGGCACAACCCAGGCAGAGGTCGTGTGAACGCTTCTCTTCGGTCTGTAGTATAGAACCCTAGAGGACAATCACAAATGTGGCGTTCCCGTGCACGGAAACCAACCGACAAGAGCGCTTGGGCCTTGCAAAGTAAGCTGCTGAAGCTGCAGACTTTTTTTTCTTATCAGGCTGTTGTCTGGCGCTCTCTCATCTGTAGCGCTCTCTCGCCTCATACTCTCCTCTCCGCGCTTAGTCTCTCATTCCCTTAGCACAGCCGATTAGGAAGGTGAGTGAGCCCTTAACCTAAGCGTTTTCGACGGATTCTTTTCCTTTTTTCTTTACTGCCGGCCCACTTCGCACCAATACATTCACATTCGTGTACAAGAGCCACACCAATGTGATCCTGGGGCATGCCTTTAACGGAAACGAGTGGTGTTCTGTCAAACGCGGGATTTTTCCCACAAGTCTCCGTTAGGAATTCATCTAATTTCATTCTGATGGTTAAATATGTCTTACACATCATTAATTATTTGGAAAAGATTTGTCCGTTCATCGACTGAACCAAACTTTGCAGGATTGAAAGTCAACGTGTTTGCAATAAGTCAAAAGCAAAGCACACCGTCAATTAGCTCAACAGACAACTACACTGGTGTGCAAAACTTAAAGGCACAACCCAGGCAGAGGTCGTGTGAACGCTTCTCTTCGGTCTGTAGTATAGACCCCTAGAGGACAATCACAAATGTGGCGTTCTCGTGCACGGAAACCAACCGACAAGAGCGCTTGGGCCTTGCAAAGTAAGCTGCCCAAGCTGCAGATTTTTTTTCTTATCAGGCTGTTGTCTGGCGCTCTCTCATCTGCGCTCTCTCGCCTCATACTCTCCTCTCCGCGCTTAGTCTCTCATTCCCTTAGCACAGCCGATTAGGAAGGTGAGTGAGCCCTTAACCTAAGCGTTTTCGACGGATTCTTTTCCTTTTTTCTTTACTGCCGGCCCACTTCGCACCAATACATTCACATTCGTGTGCAAGAGCCACACCAATGTGATCCTGGGGCATGCCTTTAAGCGCGCAATTTTGGGACGAAAATGGAGTGATCTGGATAAGTAAGGACCTTACAATTCCCCTCGTGGTATACTTTCTGCAAGACGAAATAATCTCGGAGTTCACCTTTAAATGTTTAAGCTCACACGCAGCTTGCTTCAAAGCGTTCTGAATGGTTCTCCATACAGAGTGATACCTTTGCAATTTTCTGTTTATCGCATTCAGCAAGAGGTAATACTAATGTCTTCAGTGATTATTACCTTCAAAGATGCCGTAAACGTGGTGGCAACAGAAAACATCAATGCAATTATAAACCCACTTCAAACGACTCCCGTGACTGGTACAGTTTCAAATGAATAGAGAAAAGGAAAGGAAAAAGATCCACGAGCGTTGCCGCTCCGACAAAAGGAACTAGAAGATTTACATGTGAACTGGTTCATCCATAGTGCATCACGTTAATATTGTTTGTGCTTCTTAGTGCATCTGCGAGTACGCTCTGCGAACTCTCGCTGGCGAACTATGAGCTTACATCTGTTCACTGGGTCACACAGATTGAATTACTAGCAGGACATATTTATGTAAATGGGCGCAGATTTCCATCGCTGGGATGCGCTCAATTACCAAATCTTTCCTGAAACATGCTGGCTGCGGTGAATGGGTAACTATGATTGGTACAGATCAGTGTTACTAGGCAAGATTGAGGCAGTTTCTCTTCGAGGTACGTTCCACGATAAGCAGAACTCGAGGAACTCTCTGTATTTTTGAGGGTTAATTCAATTTGGGGCAAAAGTGGATGTAGTGGCAAGTGGCACGCTTACCACGCGCGCGGTCCGGGATCAAATCCTGGGTCGTGAGTCGCCCGGGCCAACCAAGCCTTCCATCCCTCCGGGGGTTAATTGGTACCAGACTTCTGGGAGGATAAAAACACTGACTTGTACATCGGCTGGCCCCGCAAGTCATTGTATAGGCCACATCGCATTCAAACGCCACTACGAATGTACAAATGGAAGTAGAATGCGTGCCGCATCCCAAAAGGGATTGATCAACGCAAATGTTTTGTGCTTTATGTACCTATCAGGTCAAACTTTTCCCAGCTTCGGATTTTGCCGATTTTGGGAGCAAAGCTGCATAAATAAGGCACCAATAATCAACGATGAAATGAGTCCGTCCATTGCAAGTCATCACGCCCCTCGATTTTTCCACATGGGAGAAGGGGGGGGGGGGGAGAGAGAGAATTGGAAGTGACTTTCTAGCAGTTTAAATTATTCTTGCCGAAAGAAGTGGCGATATTACTGACAACAACGGGAAATGGCTCATCTGAATATGAGTCCTTCCCCATCGTTCTCGCACATTCCTCTGATCGAGTCTCAGAAATTTTGTTTCGGGAGTTTTCTGGCGATTCGTCCGCATTTTTCTTTATTGACGACCAGCAACGCCTCTGCCTTGGCTTTGTTGCTCCCTGATCCAACACGACTACTTTGAAGGCATTTGAATGCGATTTGGATTGTACAAGATTTGCTTCGAAGGAGTGCGAGATGAGAGTTATAACAGGTGATTCAGCCTTGGATAAGAACGAAACCCTTTCGGGCCAACCAGCTGACTGGATGCCGGAAATGGGAACCAGATTCTCAGTTTTACAAACTGATTGATGAGATTGGTGTTGGGAAGCCGTAGAAAAAATGTAGGGAGAAGCTATTGTTGCTTGCTTCTGCGTTCGAGGTTGTGCATGACCTTTGGATTTCCTCTGGATTTGAAGAGACTTTTCCTTCTACCCATACGTTTTGCGTTTGAACGTGACTGAAAGCAACTCTAGCGAAGGTCCCATTATTGTTAGGAAAAACTAAAATTAAAAAATAAAAATTGTTGGAAAAATTGCTGCGGCGAGCAAATATCAGACCCTTCATTCATGTATAACAGCGGTCCCGTCTTTAAAAGAAGATGCGCCACAAGTGCGACGGAAACATGGCGAATCATGTTTGGAAACGTCAATGATAGAGCGCTATGCACATGGGAACATTGTTGAAGTGTTGAATAGAAAAGCCTTTAACGCGACGCGAAAGAACCGTGGTTATGGGATGGGTAAATACCCCGCCTTTCCTGCCTACGTGTTCTCCTTGCTCAATTTCGACGCTTAAATCGTAAATTATTCAATATTTTGGCGTGAGCCGCGCTGCAAACTCCAAAAGTAAAGGTAGAAAAGGTAAAGGCTCTCATGGGCATAAATTCTGATTCACCATTTTAAGCTCTAAAGGAAGGTGACAGCGCAGAAAATGGAGGAGTCGTTTCCAAACTGAATGAGGCTGATTCATCATTCTGACAAGGAAAGGCTCCAGGTCGCCATGGCCATTCAAGAAGAGATGTATACGCTAGATGTGCCTTGAACGCTGATCTCAAATCTACCTTCCAAATCTGCTAAACGATTTTCTGAACGAAGTTATGAAGCAAAACAGCGCAACGGTAGTGGTCGAGAATCACAGTTAAAGCCACGAGTCAGGATTAGGCAACCAGCAGAAGTTCCCAGGGTGCGATAGTGGGCTCCCCAAGCACTGAGGGCGCGACACTATATCGCGACCCAAAAGTGCGCGGCAATGGCGCTAAGGCCTTGCCCGCCGCGCTGCCGCGCTGCCAGCGTAATCCACCACGGCATACGTGGTCTCTGCGTCCTCTCGCGTACGACGTACTATCTCGCGTTCTCCCTCTCCTCGCAGCGCTGTGTCTCTCCGTCGTACTACGGCCGGCCTCCTAAGGGAAATTTAGTGTTTTCTATGGTGCTTTTTGCTTTTTCTCCTCACTAATGTTCCTCATTGCACCCCTTGCCTAATGTTTGAACAAAATAACGCATCAATTCAATCCCGACTCGTGCCTTTAAACCGTCGTAGGATTGGCTCCTTATCGTCTTTACTG
>MU868985.1:31895-55474 GCA_036418205.1 Ostertagia ostertagi | reverse complement strand
TCCTTAACAGAGATGTGGTTAAACAACAATTAGAGGCTCCAAAATTTATTTCAAAAAGTTTCAAAACACTTAATTTCGAAAGCTTTCCAAAAACTTGCAATATTTCGGTGCTTAGCACCTTCGTCAGGCCTGAAATAGCTTTTCTCACACAAGCCGGACAATATACGGATATATTGAAACAACTCACACGCGTTCGCCTCAGTACAGCTTCCAAACTTACCCAACGAAAATTAGGATAACCTACCCCGCTCGCGCCCTTAAATAGTAGGAATGCCATGCAACGGTTCAAAATGCATGATACTATGTGACAATTTGAAGGATGTCACGTAGCTCTTCCTTGCTGTTTATTTCGGGTGCTAATCGTTTTATCTCAAGGGCTTCCAGTATTTTCCTTTCTGTTGTGTTCTCTATTGAGCGGTGTAGCACTTTAATTACTAGTGTGGGGGGTTCTTCTTGTGCATGCTCTTTTGTACGATGTCTGGAGAAACTGCTATTAGGATAAGCCGGTGGATTTCTAGCGCCCTGCGGTGCTCATCGAGCCTTTTATAGAGAGGTCTCTTTGTTTCTCCGACATATTTTTGCCCACATCCTTGACATTCTACTAAGTAAACTGTCCCCTGAGCTGACATATTTTGGTGTCAGTACAGTAGCTACAACCCTCTCTGCCGCATTTTTCTTCATAGGGCCTTGAGTATGTGAGTAGGCGTTTGAGATTCGGTGGTGGACGGAATATTAATCGTATCGGGAGAGGTGAGCTTTTGACCACACTGTTCACTTTTAAGTGCCGTGCTTTCATTAACATACGGCATCACCATGGATATTCCATCTGGTGTCGAGTGTGGTCTCCATGTATATATTGGTGCCTTAACATAACCGTTCTCCCTTAGAATATTGTCCACCATCGAATCTACTTCATCCGATTGTTGGGTACAAATTTTCTCCTTGGTGGTTATTAGGTTCCGCACTATGTTGGCTTTCATGTATGTAGGATGGCAGCTTCTAGCGTGCAATAACACATTTTTTGATGCTGGTTTCTTATACCAAACTAATTCTGTGGCCCCATTTCTTATTCGGACTTTTGTATTTAGGAATGGAACAAAACCTCCACATTTGGATTTTCTACAGTAAACTTGATATTGGGATCTTGTGAATTTAAATTATCAAGTGTTTCTTCCAGCTCATTAGAAGAGGAGCCGACTATGAATACGTCGTCTATGTACCTCTTGTAGAAAATTATTCCAGCAGTTAATGACCTTTGTTCCAAATGGTCCAAATATACAATTGCCAGCAGTGGAGCTATTCTTAATCCCATTGCCAAACCGCGATGTTGAGCGTAAACTTTTCGTCGAATTGGAAAATATTGCACTCCAGAGTAGCCTTGAGTAAATCTCTCAATTCATCCTCGTCAAGTCCAAAAGTGTAGATCTCTTCTCTGTGCCTTTGCCACAAGGCCAACAATGCTTCAATTGCATCCCGTGTGTTGACGTTGGTATAGAGCGAGACTGCATCAAAGCTTGCGTAGTGTACACTTGTTGGAATTTGTCGTTGACTGAGGGAAGTAATGAAGTCCCCAGTATTTGTCAAATGTGACGTTACCTTGTGCAAAAGTGGAGAAAAGATTTTCACCAACAGCCAACTTATTCTGTCAGATGGTCCTCCACAGCTTGAAATTATGGGACGGGTTTTGATGTCCCTATCCGTGAGATTGTCCAATGTGTTATCCGCAATTTTGTGGGTTTTAACCAAAGAGTAGTAGGTAGGAATACATGGAGAGGACGAAATGAAGCGTCTCACTGTTCCCGCGTCTACCTTCCCATTCAGCACTGTTTTTATGTCTTCGTTTTTGAAATCTCTTGAGGACTCTTGATGTAAGATTTATTGGTTAGCTTTCGCTGTGATAACAGCTTCTTCAGACCTACAAAACATCAAGCATATTACAATACTTCAAACCTAGGAGACATCAACATAATAAACATTAACTGACCAGGCCGATGCTCTCGCTAATGGTAAGTTCTGCAAAGCACAATTCAAGACCTATCAGACTATTGTACAAACCAGGACAACAAAACGATGATCACAGATGATCACCAGGACAACAAAACAAAATAAACATCAGAGAGGAGGCCATGGAGGCTATGAGACTTCTGAGTTAACGGTGGATAAAAGCCAGTACTGTGAAATAGTCACGTACTGCTCATTCCCAGTGATTTTTATTTTATTAGCAACTGCACTAGAGTGAGGTGATCATCGTTTTGTTGTCCTGGTTTGTACAATAGTCTGATAGGTCTTGAATTGTGCTTTGCAGAACTTCCCATTAGCGAGAGCATCGGCCTGGTCAGTTAATGTTTATTATGTTGATGTCTCCTAGGTTTGAAGTATTGTAATATGCTTGATGTTTTGTAGGTCTGAAGAAGCTGTTATCACAGCGAAAGCTAACCAATAAATCTTACATCAAGAGTCCTCAAGAGATTTCAAAAACGAAGATATACAATTTATGAGGCTCAGGGATAGTTCCATAATATCTTAACTGTTTTTATGGTTGTTTCAAGTCGTTTAGAAGCCCGGTCAAACGACTGAAAAGAAGACTCTGTGTAGGTGCCACGATCTTCCAGACTACGGAGAGTAATTGCCTTGTCCATTTCTTTGGTGATAACAACAAAATCTCCGCTTTTGTCTCCAACAGTATATCTCAATTCCCTTTTCTTGGCTAATAACTTTCTGAGTCCTCTCTTCTCGTCTTCGGTTAGATTAGAACCAAATGTTTGTGTGGCTGTTGAATAAATATCTTTGAGTTGTTGGTGTAGAGTAGTCAACAACGGTTCGAGGGCGGGAATCGGCTTTGGAATGGTGCAACTGTCTCTTGGGAAAGGTGTAGCTGCGAGGATGGTTGACTTTCTATCCAACACTGTTGGTCCGTTATGTTCTCGCCATCTCAGTAGAATGCAAATTTGTTGAACCCAAGGTTAACCGCATTCATAGTTCTCTCGGTTATCGATTCTGCAACGGAAAATGAAGGCCCTAAATTCAGTGCGGCCTCCATATCGTGATCCACCTCATCCGTGCCTAGACCGTACATCTTTTGGGTGGTATCGCATCCCATTTTATGAAGGAGTTCGGCTTTAAGTCGGCATTTCCACGTAAGTTTTCTAGCTTGCTATTGAGTCGAGTTCGTTCAATCCGACGTAGTTGCGAGCATACTGTTTGATTTCTCATCGTGAAGGCTTCCCACAATTGTCCATTTATTCGTGATCTCAGGAAATTTCGCGAAGAAATAATTCCATCGATACATTTCCCTCGACGGTGGCGTCGATCAGCGATGCTCGCATCCAGCAAAGATGTTTTTAGTTTTGCTAGATTCCTTTTAACTCCATCGTTGTTGGTATAAGGTACCACCCGGAATAGGTTTTCCAGGAAGTTAGGTATCAGGCGGAGTCTTTTGCATTCGAGGAGAAACTTTATGGATTCATCGTATGAAGCAGCCGCTTGGTGAAAAGCTGCATATTTCAGCAAAACAGCAAAAATATACCTGCTGATCTGATGTTCTCGCTGCAGGTCTTTAAGATATCTTAGTATGGAGTAGCGGACGGCTCCCCTTTTACACAGCCGGACTCAACGAGCGATCTCGGAACCAGCAGGGTCAAGTCAGGAATTCTTAATAACTCCTGGCTTGAGGGGAAGCGGGTCCTACGGTTTCCTTGGAGCGGTAGTAGAAGACGAGTAGAATAGACTTTATTAACAGAGCGAATATGTCGCAGTAGAATATCAGAAGAAGACTAACTAGTACTGACTGGGGGGCTATTTATAGGAGGGGGTTCCCGCTCAAAAGGTAGATTGGGTACGAGTGTGTATGTAGGTCAAGGAGGGTCCAGGCGGACCACACGGTTGGTGGTCAGCCTTAGACCCACCCGGGGCGGTCATACGGTAGACCATACTGTAGCGACCTACCGTTACATGCCTCCCCCCACAGAAAGCGGCGTCCCTGCCGCTTCAGTACTACAATGTCTAACTAAACTACTTTATAACAAAACAACAACTCAATAAATACAATTTGCACAAAATTACAATCGGTAATAAGGGAATTATTTCCTATTGACCTAGTGTGGGACAGTCAGGGCCTAATGGGGTCTGGAATAGCCGCGGCGTGCTCCACGTCCTCTTCCACGTTGATAATTGCCTCGAGGCGCGGTTGATGTTGACGGGAACATCCATTGGGGGTATTGGAGAACCGGAATTTGGGGCGGACACATTTGTGGCGGTACCATAGATTGCATCCTGTAGTGACTATTCCTAAATGGAGTAAAGGTGCGCCTCGATTTTCCTTTCGAAATTCCTGCAGTCATTTGCTTCTTTTGCTTGAAATAGAGACGCGTTCGAGAGGAGCGGCTCCTCGTAGCGCCTTCCAGTGGAGGTAAGTCTACCTCTGCCTTGACGTATATCCTCAGCGTGTCGTAGTACTCTTTGATCACATCTCTAGAGTATGCCTCTGCGCTGGAGCTTCTTGGGTGAGCTCCAGGTCCATGCGATGGTTCCTGTGACGATTCGATAACCGGAATAAGACATCGTAATCCGTGTTTCATGAGTACTGCTGCGGATTTGGACCAGTTCGATTGTGTCTATCATATCAGTTCTGTTTCGTATGTACGAGTTATCTCCTCTAGGAGGAGCAACAGCTAACACCTTAATGCCCGTACGAGCTGCCGCGGCTAGTGATGAGGCGAGTTTGCACCAGTCGCGTTTAGGAAGGGGCTCATCTGTCGTCGGGCCCACTAATACACAAGTCCGGGCGACTGCTCTCTCCAGAAATCCTGAAATCTCACTGAGCCTGGTATACAGTCTGCGCTCCACGTTCTCGTTCTCCCTGAACGCTCCGGTAATGGCACGAAAACTGTCCGGTAGGATTAGCAGCGTCTTATTCGGTTCATTTCGATTCACTTCGTCCCAGTTGTTTGCCTGTGCATATCGAACGGCCTCGTTGGTTGCTTGGTTGAGTTGGTCCATCGGCCAGCCTGTGCCACCGTCGTGGGCGAGACAAAGAAAGGACCCGTCGTAGAGGATCAACGACCGAAAAACGTGGTCACAAAACTTCTTGTAAAACAAGTAGGCCTTTCTGCACTCCAGTGATGCTGATGCTAAAGTGTTTTTGGTCTAGCATGAGGAAACGCTTCCGTTCCTCATTCCTCTCATGGTCATATATAGACAACAATCTGGCAAGGCTAAATATCGTATCAAAACGGAGATTTGCTATCGCTTCTGAGGCGTTCGGCACCACATCCTTGAACGTTTTCTCTTGAATCGAGCACGAATATCTGCATCCATCGTCTTGACCATGTCTCCCTGGGCAGCCCTGCAAACAACGTGATTACTATTCGCTTGGCGCCGCCTCTTTCTTTTTGTTCTGGTTGTTCTTACTGAGTTTTCAACTTCAATCGGAACTACGATCAGTGCATCAAATGGAATTCGAATGGGCTCCTCCTTCTCATTAATATTAGATATTAGCGCTGAATTTTCGCTGGTCTCGATAACGCGGTATGGCCCTCCCCAAGGTTCACTTAACTTTGGGTATTTCTTACCAGCTTTTTCTCTTGGAAGCTTTAGGAACACCCTGTCTCCTACTTTTGGCAATTTATCCACATCAATCTTGTTCCTCTTATCATATTCATTTTTCATATGCGTTTTGTATTTGTCATTGAGCGCTTTGGTGCACTCTTGCGCCAACTGAATGCCTGCCAGGAGCTCGTGCTTGTAATCATCTGTGTCGAGGTGGTTGAAAGAAAGCTGATCGCGAGGAATCACGTTTGATGGGCAGTTGGGATCGAACGCATGCAGTAAATAGAATGGACTCTCTCCTATAGCATCATGTGGAGAAGAGTTATAAGCAAAGACTACCATCGGTAACAGCAAGTCCCAATCAGCTGGAATTATAGTTTTCTTCCGCAGCATTCTTGTTAGCGTTCCAATAGCCCGTTCTGTCATACCATTTTCGCGGGGGTTGTACCCTTTTGTAGCTGATTGTTTAATTCCTGTTATTTCACAAATGCCTGACAACACTGAATTGATGAACTCAGGGCCCTGATCTGAGTGTATCTGCTTAGGCCACCTGCATCCGTCGCATATCCATCTTTCAAAGAACGCGCGAGTCACCGTCTCGGCGGACTTGTTTGGAATAGGATAGGCGCCTACAAATTTCGAAAAGTGATCTATGACCACTAACGCATATTTGTTGCCTCTCTCAGTTAATCCGTACTCCACCAAGTCTAACCCTACAAGTTCGTAAGGTGCGTTTGTGGTAAACGGCTTCAATGGAGGAGTGAGAATTTCATGGGTTCTGGACAAAAAACAGCTTGAACACTCTTTAGACCATTTTCGTGATATCCGTCTCCATACCTTCCCAAAATACTATCTTTTTAAGCTGACGATACAACTTCCGTCCATTGAGGTGCCCCGCCATTGCACCCCCATGGGCTTCCTCAAACACAGCTCTCCGTTTTGACTTCGGTACCACTCTTACTGCTGCATTTCCGCACAACATTTTAAGGTCACCGTTATCGATACAGAAGTCTGCAACCCTGAATCGCTGCGCATTTCTCGGGAGCTTAACGTCCTTGTGATCTTGTTTGTGCAACACATCGGTGATGAGCTGTTTGTAGTCAGGATCTTCTTTTAGCTCCTGCAGCCTAGCTGCTGGAGTTTGGTATTGCGCAAGACAGTGGCGCAGCTAGGTAGCGCGCTTTGATCTTGAAAACGCTCGGTCAAGCTTCAGCGGGCCGACTCCAGGAGTTGGGCGGGTCCAACCTGTACAAATTCTTAGTCAATTTCGCGAAACCCGCTATGAACTTTCTGTAATACGAGGCCATTCCCAAGAATGTCCTTAGCTCTGCGGCACTTGTGGGTAACGGATACTCAGCGATCTTGCGTATCTTCTCTGGGTCCGTCCTCACTCCGTCTTTGTCGATGTAATGTCCGAGGAACGACACGCTTCTCTCGGAGAGAAGGTACATTTTTGTGGCTTTAGCCGCAAGTTTGCTTTACGTAGCGCCTCAAACACTCTCCGTAAAACTACGTAATGTCGCTCTATTGACTCTGTGGCTACTAGGATGTCATCAATGTACACGAAAAACTTCGTCTTCTAGCTCCAAACCTTTTAGAACCATGTCCATCATTCTTTGGAAAACTGCTGGGCTCGTTGATAAACCAAAAGGCAGCACCGTAAACTGGAACAAGCCCTCACTCGTTGTGAATGCACTTTTCCGTTTCGCATCTTCGGACAGACGTATTTGCCAATATCCGGAGGCGAGGTCCATCGTAGAGAACACTTTCTTCCCAGCGAGACATTGTAGCACGGTATCAATTTTTGGTAAGGGGTACGAATCTTGCCGAATCACCTTATTCAACTCTCTGTAGTCTATGCATACTCTCAGAGTGCATCTTTCTTCCTTACCAAAACCACCGGAGACGCCCACTCAGAGAAACTTCTTTCAACTATGCCTCTTCCTACCAGATCTTTGATAGTTTCTTTGAATTCCTTGCGTGCTGCTATGGGAACAGGCCTAGTTTTTTGCCTTATGGGCTTATGATCCCCTGTGTCGATCTCGTGGACCACTAGATCAGTTTGCGTCAACTCTGCGTCGGTTACAGCAAACACATCGTTAAATTCCTTCAACAACGCTGCTGCTTTATCAGGTATTGGATTTTGGTCTAGGATAATTTTCATTAGCCTATCATTCCGACTCTCGGAAGAAGCACTGTTTTAGGTCTATCCAGATCCAGCATATTCCTTTCAGGCTCGATATACCTTGGCCTTAATCCAAGCGTTATCTTCCCACTCACCTACTAGTTCTCCTTTTTTGAAAACTAAGCCTTCATTCGAGTGGTTAACTACAGGTATGCTGACCTCATTTCTGTCTGCCAAACAGCAAATACCATCCGGTATGAATGGGTGACTAGAGCAGAGGAGTGGCGTATCTACTGCAGAAACCCGTGAACATGTCAACTTTAGCATGCCTACCGCCTTTGGACGGAACATAAGTCCTGTTTTGACTCTGGCGCCACACTTAGATTTGCGTTGCTGGTCAACTGCTCACTTCTGGTGTCAGGGATCTTCAACAGCCTTAGGTTATACAACTCTAAAGTTTCGGTGGCCCAAATTACACATCGTCTGCTTCTTCCCAAAGGCTGTACCGTTTTTTGGCGTCAAATTGTTATGTACCCGGATAGTGTCCAGAAATTCCATTACGTTTCCTGACGCGTCTCGCACTTTGGTTATCTGGTCCGGGTATGCGCTCAATGTGCTCATCCAAATCTATCTTTATCTATCGCTTTCTTTAACAGTTTCACCGGAATGATGGTCGTTTGGGAGCCTGTATCTAATAGCGCCGGTTGCTTCGATACCACATAGCATTATACCTGCTGGCTTGTCCCCAAACAGCTCACTTGTTTCCGACTCAGGTACCCGAAACGATGTGCACACCCACTTTTCTACTAGGGAGGCGTAGGCTGCATTAGGCCTCTGCTGAGCACTCACTGTTGATGGGGTACTTTGTTGCCTGCCAAGTCTATCACGACAATCTTTGGCTAGATGCCCCATGTTACCGCAGTTATAGCACCTTGGTGAACCATTCTCCCGTTTTTCTTTTGAAAATTGGGCGCGGTTTGCGGTCTGTGTCCTATCGTAGGTTTAGATGCTTTTTCCGGGTCGCTTCTCGGGCTACTTTTTGGGCTTCTGTCGTCGATCGGTTCACCTCGTCTAAAGGTAAGTTGCCCGTGCCTAATTTCACTTCTTCTTTGATCTAACCGTCTGCACTCTTCGGCTGTTTTTAGGCTTCTCTCTAACCTTAGGGCTGCCTCCTTTACTTTTTCATAAGCCTCTTCACACTTACTGGTCTCCAATGCCTCAGTAAGGCAGTAACTTCCTACCCAATTAGCTTACGTATTAAAGCACATTCTATCTATCAAAATTACATGACAGCCTTCTACACCGACGACATCAGAAGATTTTCCCACGGAAACATGGTTCACGGTACGAGCTCAACGAGGTCGTCGAGGTACCATAGACCATTACGACGTCCCTGAAACGCTGGTCAAAAGCGGTTTTGCATAGTCACAGCTAGTGTCTCTGGGAAGCTATTCACCAGTTAATCATTGAAGAAATTATGTAGCAGCTTCAGGCCGGAGCGATTACGGTAAGCCTCGTTGAGCTCGACGGTGACGGCAGATGACGTCATATTCTGAAGACGGTGGGGCAGTGAAGGAGGGCCTGCTTCTGTTTACGGGGGAACACCTAAGGAATATTTGCCGTAAAACTTTCATTAACATCGGCACCCTGTGCGACGAAAAGTTCGATGATGTGCGCCATGGGCAAAGTGTCTCTTTTTTTTGGCCACCCCTGTATAATCTCGGCCTTCTGCAACGAGGTTGCTTCAGGTGGCATGTCTGGGTATGCCCTATTCGCTAGGCCCTCTAAGGCAAAGCAGAATTCGCTAAGCGGCTGACCAGGTTTCAACGCTAGTAAGCGCAGATTAGCTAGGGCTTTAACGCGCTGACTATTCCCATCTATGCGCATTCTAGCTTTCATTGCCTCGATCACCCCATCGTACGTACCTTCACGTATCTCTCTTGGCAAAGTCTCGAATACCGTCAGCGCATTTTTTCTGAGGAAACTTTGAAATAATTGCACTCTGTTAGAGTCCCTCCACTTTTCCTTGGGGTACTTCATGTCAAAGGAGTTCACAAATCTTTTAAAGCATTCGCCTGGCCTACCAGAAAAAGGCTGCACTTCTGGTAATGACATGGTGCGAATGTAATCACCCAGTGAAAACTCAATCGCCTCACCTGTGGCCGATGATTGTCGCATTTCGTGACATTGCTCGAAGTCTCCTCTCCGCATAGTCTCGTAACACTGCTGGTGCGATGGCGTCCAGATCCTTGAGGAGTGTCTCTGTAATGGTTGCCAATAACATGCTGTTTTTCCATTGAATCATGTTGTCTCATTGAATTGGACTCACCCTGAGCTGCTTCGGCGCTGTTATCATGATCCATGGGGGCATTTGCCTTACGTTGCCCCAGCTCTTCCACCTCTTGGCGCAGTTGCTCGATCTGTAAGTCCTTTTGAATTAGTTGCAGACGCAGCTCGTCGGAAGTCTGCCTCTCTACACTCAAGGCTGTGGACAATCCTTTGGCTCTCATACTTACTTCAGAATCGTGACAGTGCAAAATTCCGCACGCCTCTTCTACTATTTTAGTCATTGCCGTACATTTTTTTATGTGCTCTTGCAGCTGACTTACGCTGCTGATTTGCACTCCTCTCAAGAGATCAAAAACGCGTTCTGCTACTTTAGGCCTACTCAGCTCGCTTATTTCGGCGAGTGTTGCCTTCGCTATTTCTTTAACGAACGCTACTTGCTCTCTAACTGACGCTGCCACACTGTCCCGTCTGGGGTCATCAGTGCGCATCGATTTTGCTAACTCATTGTCACAAGTGACCCCTACGGTAGCCACCTGGCTGAGCAAAGCCATTTTTGTTCTAGAAAAAATAATCTTTATTCACACAACTTCCTCCTGTGTAGTAGGCAATCACGTTCCACGACAGATATGTCTGACTATGAAGCGTAGTACTTATCGAAAATCACGGTCAATCAGAGAAACGGAGTTCGATAATCAAATAGGGCGATCGAAAGGAATAAATAGGTTACAAACTGAGAGAAATCAGACCACGCTCAGAATTCCACAGTTGCTATCAATCACTCCCGACCACTAGTTCAAAGTCGAAGTCACGGCTTATCCGGAGTTCGACACCAACCCTTTCTCGATCTAGGATCACGACTCACCAACTAGTCGAAATATGTCGTATCGATCCTAGTCCACCTTACAATCGAATCTATATTTTCAGACACAGGTCGAATTCACGGCGTACACCACCGGAGTTCGACAAGAGCTTTTAACTCAATTGCAGGTCACGACTATAAGTCGCAGAACAGTAGTCGCAGTTATTGCTACTATCAATCGATTCTTTTACTCTCAATACACTGTCGAAATCACGGCTCACACCGGAGTTCGACACGCAAGTTCTCTCGATCGAAAGTCACGACTGTAACCTAGTCGGAGTTCGATCCTATCTACTATCAATCGAATCTTTTACTCTCAATTCACCGTCGAAGTCACGGCTTACACCGGAGTTCGACTCTCAAGTTCTCCTCGATCGAAAGTCACGACTGTAACCTAGTCGGAGTTCGATCTCGATCCCACTAACTGTCCTCGCTCCTAGCTCACGTCCTTGCTCCAAGTTGGCTTGGCCCCAAGTAGCGGACGGCTCCCCTTTTACACAGCCGGACTCAACGAGCGATCTCGGAACCAGCAGGGTCAAGTCAGGAATTCCTGATAACTCCTGGCTTGAGGGGAAGCGGGTCCTACGGTTTCCTTGGAGCGGTAGTAGAAGACGAGTAGAATAGACTTTATTAACAGAGCGAATATGTCGCAGTAGAATATCAGAAGAAGACTAACTAGTACTGACTGGGGGGCAATTTATAGGAGGGGGTTCCCGCTCAAAAGGTAGTGTGTAACCTCGCCTTCAAGAAGACCAGAAAGTTGTGCAATTGCAGAAATTGACGTGGCATCGATTCAAGAACATCTTTGAGCACACGTGACGTCACCTTTTCATCGAGAATTTAGCCACGTGGATTTCTGGCTGCACGAAACAGAGGTTATGTAGGTCAAGGAGGGTCCAGGCGGACCACACGGTTGGTGGTCATCCTTAGACCCACCTGGGGCGGTCATACGGTAGACCATACTGTAGCGACCTACCGTTACAATGGTGCTGTCCCGAAGCCTCATAAATAATCTTTTCATGTTCCGCTTGTGAAAAGGGTCGTTTCATGGACTTCGGCCTCTGGCGGAGGGGGGGGGGGTCGTATTTCCAAATTTTCCTCGACGCCTCGCTTAACTCTGCTGGCAACTACTTTGGCCCCACACAAAAAGGTGTTTATGACGATCGGCTACAAACCTGAGATTCCTCCTAGTCCTTATATGGTTCATGGGCTTACTATCTCTCCTGTCAAGTGTGCAAAAGGTCTGGGTTCCCAACACCAATACTTTCGACTTCTATTAGTGCATGCGACCTCTGTGTAAATTAGCTCTATTGCGTACTTCGCATATTCTCAAGGAATTATCATCTACGAAGAAGTCCATCCTTCTAGAGGCATGTAGAAATAGTTCGTTTGATGGATACACGCGGTGCAGTGTTTCATCCCACCAAGAGAAAGAATGTTGAGACACTTGTGAAGGCTGAAAACGATTTCATGCGCAAAAATCGTTCCCGGTGTAGGTGTTGTTTGTATTCTAGGAGTCCAAAAGCGTCCTTCGTAACAATACTCGGAATTCCGCACTTGACTCACGGCGCAGAGCATCTGTCAGAATATGGAATTTCGCGGTTTGAATTCAATTTTTTTTATTCTCACTCCAAAAGAGTCCGCATAGCAGCTCGAGCAACTCCCGGCTTGTGGGTGATTCAAAAACGCAGACTGTGTTACTGTGAGTGGTCGATATTACGACTGTTTGATGTTCTCCTTGATCTTGAACTTCTGTAGGGAAGTGGCGATTGGTCGGGTTATTGACTCGATATTTCCAGGCACTGACGGAGGACGGAGGCGATCCCGCAAAACGTTAGGCGATGAAAAGTTTTTGACATCCTCGTAGAGATTATTAGAAATAAGCAAAATTATTTTCTGGCCCATCGTGTCCGTCGACGGCTTCATTTATCTTTTTTTTCCGCCACGATTTTGTTTTTGCGGTGTATTTTTCATCTTTTTTCGGTTACTGGTCATCGACCTACACGATCATCTCGTAAACCCCGTACAACAAAGGTCATGATCAATGTTTCTAAAGCCGTGCACATCGCGTCACCGGGAACACTTCGAGGAACTGAAGGCTCGTTGGATAAAACACTTCCGTAAATAATGTAGCTGAGTGTGCGAAGCTGAAGGTGACGAAAGCATGGTACCACGTGTAATGATTCGTATGTCTTAAGCCGATGTCAGGTTTTGGAAATAAAGCGATTCGCGCTAGAACCGACCACTGAGGCGCAAGTAGGCAATCCGCCAAATTGCAGTCTGACACCGGTCTTAGGCCGATGTCAGACTTTGCGAATCCAGCGATTCGCTAGCGAATCGCGGGAATGAGCGTTGCACCAGCGAATCGAGCTGTGTACCAGCGGATCGAACTATGTGCCAGCGGATCGAACGATGTACCAGCGACTCAACACTGTTTGAAAGTGGCGGGACTCCCTCTCGTTTGCATGTTGACTCTCGCCACTTTCCCGAGTACTCATACCCTCTCATGCCTTCGTGAGCCCGGTGCGGTGGCAAAAGCCAAGGTTCAAAAGAATTCCACCACTTTCAGTGTTGAGTCGCTGGTACATCGTTCGATCCGCTGGCACATAGTTCGATCCGCTGGTACACAGCTCGATTCGCTGGTGCAACGCTCGTATAAGCGATTCGCTAGCGAATCGCTGGATTCGCAGCAAAGTCTGGCACTTGCCCTTACGGATTCGGATGGATTACACGACTTCGCTCGCACAGAAGTCGAGTGTGTTGACATCTGCGTCCCGATAATCCCTGCGCTCTATCGTATCGTCTCCAAATGTTCCTTGCCCACAAGTCGCCGACGGCTTAAATGCCCATATTTCCATTGTTTCAGTGGTCTCTTTGCATTCTTTCCTCCCCAGAGGACCGATTCTCATCATCACCTTCATACTCGTGCGCGTTACCACACATTTTTTTAAAAAAAAATCAGTGATATAATAACGCCCCGAATGTGTACCGAGGATTGCTGTCATGTGTAACAAGGATGGATCAAAGCCAAATATTACTTTTCCCATTCATGTTCAAGTTCGTGTGATGTAAAGATTGCAAGGTCAGAATGTCCACGTTCCGCTAGCGCGCCAATAAACAGCCAGTTGAATCGACACAGCCAAAACTTTCGCGTCAAATCGGTAAAGTGTGTGATACAATATTCGTATACACTGGGTAAGTGTCAAAGACAACTCATGACTTTTGTAAAAGAGGAAATATGACAAGAAGAGAGAAAAGGTGAACGCCCTGAAAATTTTCCACTGGGGGTAGTCACCCTTCACCCGATTTTGGATGCGTGCGAGTTCATTAGCGAGATGTAGTTATGTCGCGCGTGGGAAGCCACGCTGTCGCAACGTGGACCTCATAACCCGCATGCGATGTAAAACCGACTCTGGAAAAGGAGGCAGCATCCTGGCAGTAAATCGATGAGAGAAACAGGACGCTTCAAAGCAAGACCAAGTGAATTATAAAAGAAAAAATATTAAATTGGAAACAAAAGGGCAAGTTGTGCAACCATATTAGTGTTAATGTCAATTATAAGATGACGGATTTCACATTGCTCAATCACTAATAAACGGCTCAAGTGACCTACCAAGCAAAAGTAACCTATTATACATCCAAAGCCTGTTCTACACAAGTGTTCTTTACGGCTATTTCGTTCACATCGATAAGCTATCTCAAAAAAAACTACCCCTATGACGGCGATGAGAAAAAGATGGACAATCCTATCAAGTTCGGAAGATAGTAATCAATTTCCATGAATTTCAGAATATCTCATTTCAAGACACGACAGTCATGCATACCAACAATTACCAAATTTATCACCTATCAGTGAGCAATTATAGCAATTGGGAAATCTACTTCTTGGACCGACTGAGGAAAGCAGCTATAGCAGCTGCGCATTCTTTTGACTGCCAACGCTCGCATATAGTTTTGCACTCGATCTGAAAGTAAATACGTGCAGCAATACCTTTCAGACACGATCAATAAATGAAAATAAGCGTCCAATTTAGAAACGCACTTCGTTGACTTTTGTTAGCATATCTTTGTGGAAAGATCGAAGCAGCATTTTATTGACCCGTAAGCTTTCTGGAGGGAGGGATGAGTGCTGCTTGACAACGGCTGCAGCCTTTTGCTTGGAATTCGTCATGCGGAACAACCTTTAAATAATTATATCCATTTTGGAAAGAACCCCAAATAAATAGGAACATTCGAGGAAAATGGAAATATCATAGCAAACCTCATTCACGAGTCCCGCTTCGAGCGCTTGATGAGCAGAGAATTTTTTGTTGAGAATCAGAAACTAAACATTGTGATTTACACAGAAGACTACCAATCTTGGCAATCTCACATACCTCTGATGCACGGAGTTGTCCCATGAGAATCGGGAAGGTGTAGGACGACGCACCTTCTGGAGATTGTCCAAGCGTGGAGAATGGAGTGTGGAAGGTGCTCTATGTCAGGTAAAGAGACGTTGACAACTGAAATCAGAATCAAAATAATAATAGTACCTTGTCTGTAGCAAGGACGTAGTCAAACAGCGGCAAGACGGTGACGGCGATGCCTACGGCAGGGCCGTTAATGAGGCATACCAGGGGTTTCTCATGATCAATGTAAGCCTAAAAATGAAAATATTGACTAACGAGTTAATCAGAATGAAACTATCTTAACACCTTGACGACAGCGCGGCAACTATGTATGCCGCCATTTTGCACCATCGGACATTGTGGCAACTATGTATGCCACACCCATTACATTTATTTTTTTCGCACATGCCCGACTTCTTCCAAGTTTTTTGTGTTCATTCTATAGGCCATACATCAACATAACCAAAAACCACGTGGCTCACAGAATGCCAAATATTCTTTAGTTTGGTAGAGCTTTCCGAACCTTAAAGGAATCTTGCGCGGAAAAATCATGATTCTATTTCAGCCATAAATCACTGGCTTGAGACTCATTATCCACGATAATAGTGAAAAGAACTGAAGTATTGCTTTCGTTTTGATTAGAAATTCGAAAACTCGAAAAGGCTGCTACGCGTTCGAATTGCCCACGGACGTCTTTCACGAATGCTGGCGACGGGGATGCTCAAACTTGGTTCTTGGAGTGCATTCACTAGAAGCTCTTTCTGGCCTTCTGCTTCGTTGCATTCACATCTTACACTTCTACTCCATCCTATTCCATCGATCGATTTGTCTCCACTCTCCGAAATCGCGCGCTTTAACCCGATTCTCTCATTGCGTCGCCTGGTACGTAGCCGGCCAAACGCCGTCTTCTTTCCATGCCTCGCCTGGCTCTGCCTCCTGGTCCTTCGATGGTCCATAACGTGTAGTTTTTGTACGTTTGTTTCTCTTCAGAAACCGAATCTTCATGCGTGAAACTTTGTGTGCTATTTCCAGTGATCACAACTGACATATTCATGTTAGGAAAGAGTGCAAGAATTTTCCGCGCAAGATTCCTTTAAGAGAATACCCTTTCAGTTCATTCCTCACTTTCTTTTCATTAACGTTAACACATAGATAAAAAAGAATAATAGAAGTGAATACAAACCTATTCGTATGGAAGATATGTGTTTTTACTGAAACAACCACGTCCAAATTAATTTTGGAACCACTAAAGGAAAGTAAGTAAAATTTGCCTTTTCATGGCCTTAACACGTCATTTCGGTCGAACTTCCATTACTGTAACTCCCGATAAGTTAGACAGATCGAACATTATTGAAAACCTTTGTCGCATACAAGTTTGCGTATTTACAGCTCAAAATCCACGGTTTAAGTGATGCGACGGCGCCTGCAAAATCGCGCTAGTCCCACGCGGCCGGAAATGCCAAAACGCGCGATCTCGTCAAGGTGTTAAAAAAGACAATTCCATATGATATTTAAGGAAACCAAAAGCACTAGGCGAACATAAGTTGACTTAAATACCTGGATATACTCTTTCAAAACCACAGCAGCGGTTTCGGCCATTTCCTTAACTTCTTCTTTGCTGGCAGAAGCAGCTTTCGCGAAATTACTGAGATCATTGCCAGAACAGAAGAAATCTCCGGCGCCTAAATAGTCAGTTAAGCCGATATGCATTCGAGTTTGATCGAGCTAACCTGTTATAACTGTGATTGAGGTTGATTTATCTTTATTCGACGCGTCTAGAGCGGCCATAATCCCCTTGTACATATCCAAGGGTTATTGCGTTGAATTTCTTCGGGCGATTAAGTTTGATTTGGAAAGCTTTGCCTTCCACGGATACCTGCAATATTGCCCTGTAGTTATCCAGACGACCACATTTTCCGCAAATGCTATCAAAAAATCCTGAAGTCTATTGGTACAATACTGCCAGATCCTTAGTTAATGAATCCAGCCCTGCTCACTCATGTTGATGGCACAATTTCAGAAATGGTCCCCGATAAACCAACGAGAGAATGAGGAAACAATTCCACACTCATTCTTCTCCTAGTTTCTTCAGAACTTTTCTCAAGACTTATTGGATAGCTACAGTGGGAAATACTCAAGTAACATCATTGAAGTCGTTCAGCAAGGAGAAAATCACATCACTTGCCAAATCTAGCTTCGCTACCGTAGAACGGTGGGAAAACAGGACGCCAGTTCAACATCACCACATGGATATAATTCCATGTGCCATTAAAAGCCCTCTATACAGATCAGGAAAAACCTTCTCCAATCTACTCGAACGGGGTAGGGGGTGCTCCTATTTGTGATTCTGGGAGGAGTCGTGTTTGAGGATAATCAAGGGTAACTATCTCTTGTAAGAGAGCACAATGGTTGACCTACGACAATGTTTTTTGCATAGGCCATAAATGACTCAAAGTCCCCATCTGCTCCACTGTTAGGGAAAATTAAACTGCAGGGACGTGCCGCGGAACAAAGACACTTTGAAAGCATCGTATCGGTAGAAGTGACCATGAGAGAAGAAAAACTGATTAGACGAGAGGAAACTGAACTCACATCCAGCCCTTCAACAGGCTTCAATCCCATTGGAGTGGATCCAGCCGCTGGCGGAGGTGACTGTTCACCCAGTAACGATTCAACAATTTTGGCGTATTTCGCTTGCGCCTCTTCCTGACAAAAGTTTGGTAAGCCAAGCAAAAGGGTAAGGTAAGGTATCCTACCTTGCTTATTCCTTTAACCTTAGTCCAAGCATCGAATTTTGCCCTACCAGCAAAGTCCATCATTCCTGGACGGCTTCCTTGGACGTCTCCAACAGTAGCCTGGAATATCATATAAACATTGAATTCTGAATTCCCGAGGTTAGCGCGATTCACACCTGCTTAAATAGGGCATACATTTGCAGTTTAACGTCCACATCTGGCTCTTCTGTTAGAGTCTTCACGTTTGCCTGAGCTTTCTCAAACAACTCCTGGTTAGAAGCGAATGTTCTAGAATGAGACCAAGGTGATCACAAGTAAAGTATGAAAACACTTGACAGAAGAATCGGTATGTAGACTAGCCAGAAAAAAAAACCTGAAATATCCACAAAATCCAATACACCCTTCTATCGCATATCGAGCCTGCGACAAAAGAACACGGGGAGACAACCATCACTTCAGGGACTGTCCACAATCTTACTGTTAGTCAAAATCCACATTCTGTACCACGAGTGTGCGAGGAATACGCGAAATGTGCAGAGCACCGATGCACAAGGGCTTGCAGCAAGCCTCAAGCAGTGGATGGGTCCCCTCACCCGATGTCGGGTGTGGTTCACTAGGACAGAAAGCGACTTTTTCGCGTTTCGCAGCGCGAAACATTTTTCGCTGCGGGAACCTCAGGTCCACTGATGATCAGCGGTGGACCTGACCGCAGCGAAAATGTTTCGCGCTGCGAAACGCGAAAAGTCGCTTTCTGTCCTAGTGAGCCACACCCCCCCCCCCGTCGGGGATATGTCCCCAACCTCGGCGGACATATCCCCATTCTAATCTTCAACAAGAGACCATTCAAGATTTCGTCATGTGACCTATTATTCTTCGATGGGTTCTGTGACACGACCAACGCTGAAATGTGCTACAAAGACAAATACGCGTCAATTCATTTCACCCTTACCCCGTCGTGGGTAAGGGTGCGCAATCAATTATGTGTATCTACTCTTTGTACCCGCGACAAGGGTAAGGGTACGAATGAATGTAAAATGCAAAAAATGTGAGTGCAGATATGCAAGCTCTGGCAAACAATCTCCGACAATCTTCCGAAAAGATGCCTTCATACATAGCGCCGGTGCGGACGGTGCGGGCGCTGCGGGCGCTGCAGACAGGACGGAAAGTGCGAAGAACGTCAACACAGGATGCTCGCGCATGATTGGAGAGGCTAGAGTTTGCTTGATTACACAGTTTTGACTACGCGCTAACATCATGCGCCCGCATTCTACACTGACGCTTTCCGTACTGTCCGCAACGCAGCAAAGTATGGAAGCAGGGAAGCATTGCGGTGCAGGTCCCAAGCTTTGAAATCACCCAAGCATTTCCCTTTATTCTTTTACTGAAACGCTCTGAGACTAAGCCAAGTGGGGGAGGGGGTAATGGAGACGCAAAAGTACGTGAGCAAGGGTGTGGTTCGCTAGGAAAAAGCGATTTTTTAAATCGCGAAAGGTCACGAGTGGACCTGGCGTTCCTGAAGCGAAGATGTTTCGCGCTGCGACGCGAAGAATTTGCTTCCTGTCCTAGCTAACCACACCCATGAACGATTCTCGTTTTCCCACGAGTTCCTCCCCTCCCTTCTAGGCACAGCACTGGAAGCTGAGAAAGTTTCACCTGCTACAATCGTTCATCTTAAGACGCACCCCTGTCTCTCTCAACCTTAGGATTGCATAGGACGCGTCCCCTAGGGGGAAGGATAGGAACAGCCCTTGGAGGAAACGCCACAAGCCGCGATCTTATACGTGTGCCCATACTGAAGATTCGGGAGTGACGCTGATAATGCGATCCTATGGGAACCCTACAATAAGCAAATCTCAGGAGACGACGTACCTCATGGGGATGTAGGCAGACCGACATAACGAATATAATGAGCTCGAATAACGACTGATCATCTGGAACAGAATAGTTATTTTTGCCAAGTCCGAGTGCTCGTTCGCTTTATTCGCAAAAAGGCGGGGCGAACATCCTTAGTTCCCCTCCGCTGTTTTGTGCTCATCATAGGTTCATCAAGGGCTACTCCCTTTTCTGATAAGAATATGATTAGCACAAAGCAGCGGAGGGGAACTCTTCAACAATTCTCTCAGTCTTCGGCACCTGCGGAATCCCACAAGAACCAAAGAAGGCTGAAACATTGCATATGAAGTCACTTCAGTGCGGTGATAGTGAATGTAGCATCTGTTTCGACGAAAGCGTCACATGGCGCCATTTTGGCCCTACTATTGCACCTTTTTGCCAAAATATTTATAAACAAAAAACGGGCTCTATACAAGTGGGGTGGGCACGCCCAGCTTTTCACGCATGTCAAGTGACTGCCCTCACCCCACCCCCTAGATTGGCTACACCCCCTGGCTCACGAATTCCCCGATTCTCGTGACAGTATAGTAGCGGGCAGCAGTCCCAAGTATACTCCCTTTCAAAAAACGAGAAGAGCGTCGGGTGCAGACCATACACCACAAGTGACGACGGCCTCCACAAAATGTAAATGTTTTCTGCCAATGAAATGATTAGCCTGTTGCAGTTGTCTATCAGTTGTCACTAATTACAACTATCATTTACCAAAAATCAGCTATCACTATGAACCACTACTAACCAGATTTACTTGGAGGCCGTCGTCACTTGTGGTGTATGGTCTGCACCCGACGCTTTTCTCGTTTTTTGAAGAGGAGGGTACAGCGGTTTATATAGAACCTACATGTGTTCAAAAATGCGGCGTGCCCACCCTTTCTATAGCACCCAATAAATAACCCTTTATAGGTGGGTCCACAGCGCATTTTGTGAAAGCATGTCTTTCTTCAAATTATGCAAAATGGCATAAGATGGTGCTAAAGCTAAAAATGGTCATCGTATTCCCATCACGGCACCGATTTCTCTCATCGCTGAATTTTTGGCGAAAACATGGCTGATGGCTCGAATAATTGAGGTTTTCGGGAGGGGTTATGCGACAAACAGATGCGTTTTGGGCAGATAATGTATTTAACACATTCCTCAGCAGGATAAGAATAGTTTTCCAGCCAGGATATTTAAGCCTGTTACATATGCAAAGGGCTAAAAAAGTGATCGGGCAGGGCGGATTGGTATCATTTGTGTGCCACTACGACGGAACAGCGTTCGTAGCGTACTTTGTACTTTGATGTCTGTCGCCGACCTCGCCCTTCTCGCAATGGCCATGAATCGCGTAAATCGTTGAACACATCGAGCAGTTGTTACCTTTTATTGTTAGTGTTGAAGCCATAATAACAAAAGAGCAAGCCTTAAAGTATTAAAGGATAAGGTATTTGCCATTGATCACTTATTTTTCATTTCAGGCTTGACAAAGGCGCTAAGCGCCGAAAGCTCGCCAAAAAGACCTAAGCTTTTGCAAAACTTTTGCAAACACACTTTTGCAATTTCTTTTGTAAAAAGTTTTGAGTCTTTTGCAATAAATTTTGAAGTCTCACATTGTTTATTACACATTTAGATCAACATGAGACTTCGGGACAGAACAATTCTGAACTATCAAGCAGGGATGAAAGGCTCGGTTGTCCCGGACGGCGTACAAACCAAGATCCGATCCCTGGACCGCGTTGATAAGCACCGCCACTTGCTACTACACCACTTCTGTCAAAAAAAAGCAGGCCTTATCAACACTTTTGTTGCACTTCATTTTTATGCTTTCACAACACACGAGAGATAGCCGGAGTTGTTGTGGGAAGTTGCGCCGCTCT
This sequence comes from Ostertagia ostertagi, assembly GCA_036418205.1. Taxonomy (NCBI): domain Eukaryota; kingdom Metazoa; phylum Nematoda; class Chromadorea; order Rhabditida; family Trichostrongylidae; genus Ostertagia; species Ostertagia ostertagi. The sequence continues at coordinate 33,788 of MU868985.1, read as the reverse complement.
TCATGAGGTCATGGATCAAATTCCATATCGAGTTCTGTCAGTTCAAGCCTTTCAAACCTCCAGTTGAGTAATTCGAATCACTTGGTCTGGGAAGCTGAACACACTGATTTAGACATCGACCGCAGTTGTTGTTGCATTAGGTTGTCGGAAAAGTCTTTGGCCATTTCGATCTGCATGTTGTAAAATCTTCAGGGATAATTTTTGAACATTTATTGTAAAACGTATGTAAACCCTAGTCAATGATCTCTTCAGAGCATTTCTGTCGTGGTTTCTCACAGCGATTATGGCTGAGAAAATCGTTTTGACTGAAAGCATGTTTGGCTGCTCTTGTTTCTAAAACCCAGAAAACGCGTCAAGTGGAAGCGATGCGGCAAGAGCTCACGTCTTGCGATGGAACCCAGAGTGTCTTTCACGACATGGTAAACATTTGGTTGCCGAAGTCCAGAAACTCGAGAAAAATGCACAAATTCGGTTGGCTTGTTCCCTGAATGACGAGTGTCTTCTGGAGCTGTTTGGAAACAGTCTCCGGGCAATGCTCGGGAACTGACGCAGCTTTTTCAAAGTTTTCAGAACACAATAGCTGTTCCTCAATATCTTCTCAAAAAGAAGAGAAATTATGGCAAAAGGAATACGAGAATGATACGAGTTCCATCGAAGAAATGTCGTATATCGGTCTTCTTACACTTCGTTTCCTGGAGCGCGATTACGTTGTACTTGATTCGACTCGCGGCATCAAGCAGGCAACGAAGGTCGGCATCACTGGAGACAGTTCTCGCGTTGTAAGTGCAAATTCTGAGGCAATCTCCATGTCGTGTTCTCGTGTCGTCTTCGTCCAGAGTCCATGACGTTCTACGCAACCCGAGATTGTGCAGCCTCTCGCCGGTCGTCGTACCGCCCAACGTCGGAGGCGGCAGAGCCCAGCGTGCGGGGTACTGAGGCTTTCTTCTTGCGGTTTGAGCTTGAAATTCTCCACTCTAGGATAGCGTAGCTAGCGCGTTCCTATACCTGCACCATAGGCGTCGCTTACCTTAAAGGTCAGAGGAGAGTCCACCTAGCGACAATCGCGATCGGGCCGGTGGTACCCGATAGGATATCCGATGTTCTTGATTGGACAAGGGTTTTTGAGGCGACCCTTAACCGCCTTTTTGCATTCCTATCATCGACTTTTGCAAGCTTTTGGGTAACCAGATACAAACCATCCGTAGCTGATCCTCACCGCAGGATACTTAGCCTACGACGCCTCACAGCCATTTCAGGAATGAACCAAGTTACCACTGCGGAGACAAGGAGTCCATCCCCTGAAACCACCTGCATCTCAAGGAACGCGCAGTCCGCTCTCTCGGCCTCCCTTCCGGAGCATGCTCCAGAGGTGAGTTGCCCGGGTGACCCCACGGGGAGGGGTCGGACATGTCACCCAGACCGGATATTTATGAAAAATTTAATAACTCAGTTGGAGAAAGCCTACAGAGCAGAAAACAATTGGTGTAAGGGAGCAATGTCTAAGGTGTTTCCAGCATACATGACGTGGGAGGCCCGCCCAGAATGGGCGGGAGCGCGCTCTGAAGTGTACAGCGCTTCCTCTACAAGTCCCCATAATTCGGTTCCGAGAAGTCATGGAGAGCGGAAAAACGATAAAGAGGTTAGAGAAGGAGGGAAGGCTAAATATTGGTGGTGGGCGCTGCCAGCACACAAAATGGGCGGGGTTTGCTACCAAGTCTATAAACTAGTATAAAAAAAGTCCCTGAGACTGAAAAAAGTGGATTGAGGTCGGCGGTGGAGAGAATGTTAATCGTCCTTAGTGGGCGGGACATGCCTCAAAGCGGGCGGAGATATGTTGGTGAAGGGAAGGAGGTCAAATGCTACTGGTGGGCGGGCACGCACTAAAGTGAGAGG
>MU868984.1:46980-58644 GCA_036418205.1 Ostertagia ostertagi | reverse complement strand
GGCCTGAGGGAAGGTCGGCGACCTCAACTGGGTGCAGATCAGGGACGGTAGTAAAGTGGCCTCAACTGCTAGTTACCATGTGACCATGAGCTCGTGGTAACTTGGTCATGGCTTCCATCCATGTCTCCCTAAAAGATGCGTAGAGCACCTCTGGAACCCCTCCGAAGATTCCCCGTCGGAATGGTCGAAGTGAGTTCGAACTTACTTGGAAGTTAGGGTGATGACATCACGTGCTAGTAAGAGGATTAGCAGGGTGGTCATTTATAAACTAACAGCGATGGCGGCAGAGGAAAAGGAAATAGTGCGCGCGCGGTGGAGGGCGCAAACATGCTGCCACTTCATCTCTAAAAAGTCCTCCGGAGGACTTTTTAGAGATGGCCATCTCCAAACAGCCAGGCTGTGTGGGTCAACGCAGTAAGTTGAAAAGGGAAAGGGAAGCAACTTGCATTGATCCGTCAATGGTGTAGCGCCTGCGGTCCACGTTTGTGTTGAGCCGGCCACGGGATCGATACTACTAGATGTCAAAATCTTTGCAACTTTTTTTTTGATGTCAAAATCTTTGCAACTTTTGTGGGTTATTGCCTTTCCTCTAGAATTCTTTCACCGTCAATAAGAAGGGCTCCATAGTGCAGTGGTAGCGATGCCGCTCATGGGACGATGCACCGAAGGTTCAAACCCGTGTGTGACGCGACTTTTGCAAGCAACGTGGTGGATGCTCACCACTTCGCCTATGGCAAACCGCCATTGGATCAATGGGGACGTTCCACGCTGCCGCTGGCAAGCTTGCTGGATCAGCACCGCTTGGAGACTAAGACTTGCAAGCAACATCCATTGCATACCTTTCATCAACATCTCTTCCAGTGTTGTGGTCGAGTGATCCCTGGTGCAGTGGCAAAAAACCAGCCTATGAGCCCTACCATCCAGGGCTCAATTCCGAGAGAGTTGCAAGTTTTGCAGGTCGGGTGGCGAGGCTCGCGGTTTCAACGAGGGTCATGTCCATGTTTCCACGTTCTCTACTCCTCGCCAATGGATGTAAATCACCACATTTGACTGCCAGTCTAGGGCACTTTACTACCGTCCCAGACCTAATTGAGTACAAAAAGGTGCCGCTTCTACGAGAATAATCTTGGGAATCATGTGAATGAAGTAGACTATCAAAAATCATTTGCTCCAATCGTCGAATTCGAATAAGGCCGCACCCATCGAAAAACCGTCGCGTTACGATGCCGCGCAAGTGATCGCGCGCTTCCGGACGATTCTGTTGACCGCTGCCCCGTCTGGAGCTGAACTGGCACATTTATCTCACAACTGTAAACATCCAGCATTCTTCTTGAATTCAGATAATTTAGCGGTGAATAGGATTGCTGTCAGTCTCAAAATGAAAATGAAATATGCCTATTTACATAAGTGAGGAGCTAAGGCTTATCATTTATTTACATTCACCATTATTTAGAACCCCGAAAGGATTAGCGGTTTAATGAGTTTGGGCTTTCTTGATAGAAATGAAACTTATCATTTGCTGAAGACTTGATTGAGTTTATGCAATCGACTGCTATTAAGTAAGCTGGTCATACAATGATACAATGTGCACGTACCACTACAAATAGAATTTGTAAGTAGGGACGCTCTAGTGTCAGCGCAAGCTACGTAACGGAATCGACGACTTTTGCGTTCTGACGCGCCTTATCAGCCTTTATCAGTTGTAACCGCTTTCCCCCACTATGTCACCTACCAACAATGTCCCGGTCCCACCCCTTATAACACCTGTAAGTATAGATGCTCTGGTGTCAATGCGACCTGCGCAACTTAAGTATTAAAATGAATAGGTCGTAATGCTATGCACAAATCTGTGCCCATCGTTACATGGTAGAGTCAATGTATTATAATTTTGAGTTATTTATTAACTGCCGTGCTATATAGTGGTATTAGACACTATTCAAATCGGATTTCATGATGAGATTGTTAGCAAAAGGCGACGAGTCGGCTTGGCGTCCCTTTAACATTCACAATAGAATGACGCTTACAGAAACTCGTCCACCGCCACCGCGCCGTCGCGGCCACGACCACTAGCGCATCTGTGGACGATTCTGTTGACACGCACCCCTCCAGACGTTATCACGCGTATTCTCGATGGACTTCAGCGAAACTGGAAAGGTCTAACACATTCAATAGTGAGGTGGTTAATGGAGTACCTCATGCTGATATTCCATGGGTCCTCCAGTTTCGCTAAAGCCTGCCGTGTGATGCGCGCGATAGCGGGCGGAGCAAAACTGGTATCACATAATTCGCACTCCGACTGCAAATGCTTCACATTCTCAAGAGTGTATCAGTTAGAAGCAAAACCGCCCACATTTTAGGTTGAAACCTATTCGATAAAGCGATCGATATGATCGTTCTCAGTGCCATTGACTCAATAGGTAAACTCACTTTGTGCACAGGTTATATTCTTGAAGACTCCAGAAAGCGAAGCAACTTAGGGTGTGCCACTTCATCCGCAATACAGTGTAGATAAACATGTTGCGAGCGCTCTAAATATTTATTTCGGAATAGTTTTATAGTTCGTCAAGTCCAAGGTGATAGATTAGTTAAACTCTGTAGCGCTTTACTTAATTTTGCGTAGTCTAAGGAATTACTGGTATCAAATAACCTATGCGTAACAATTTGTTTGGTAATTGGCAGAAATGAAAACTATGCAACTGAGTGAAGATATAAAAAGAACCCTTCGAAGAGGTTCAGGGTCGTGCGTGGGGTAAATAATGTTTTGTGCAGGTACTGGTTTAGCTACAATACATTTTTGTAGATTCGTCGACCGTTTCTCAAATACGGATCGTACGGCGAAGAGCTGTCAGTGCGTACAGGTACGTCAAATCCTACCGGAAGATGGTTTTTGAATGTTCGAGGGTCACCCCCTCCCTTCACTAATAAGTTCGAAAGTACCAGTTTGTTAGCAAAAAAAATCAGCAATCAGTCAATCTGCCAAGAAGCACGCCTTTATGCACCTTCTTTGCTGATACGTTTTTATTCGAATAATCCTTATTTTCTTCATCACCAATTAATCCTCACCTGATATATGTATATAACAACGTTTTGTCTGTTTATCTGCGTGCATGTCTGACACGGAGACACGTCTATGTGTGTCACGAAATGCATACCACGCGTCGCAGCAATAATAGGACGTTGGTTCTTACAAAAATAATAAGCAGCAAGACAGAAACACAGATGGTAGATGACCCAAAGTGACCACGACCGATAAGAGTCGATAACTGGGGTTCAAATGTGACTAACACCTATTACGTTGCGGCGGTATAGACAGTTGCTTCTTATATAAGACAAGATTGGTTCCCTGTAAACCGCCGGGACCTTCCTTCCCTGTGTAGGCTTTACGTCTTCCGCTGGATTCCTTTCCACCTGTAACACTAACATCTCGCGGTGATACCGCGTATGCAACAAAAGAGAGTATCATATGGTAGAGTGCATCGCATAATTATGTCATGAGGTAGAATGACGTATTCATCCTAATTGCACCTACAAGACCATATAGTTCCCTCCGGCGCTCGTATACCGTAACTCATGTCGGCTCCGGAGCGCGGTTGCAAGCCTCCAGCGAGCAACACTAGCGTCAAGGTGCGAGCGAACTGCAATTAGCGAGGCTATCCCTACTCTCCAGAGCCACTTGTGCGGCGAGGCAACCGCTGCGCGATCCACGCGCGAGCAGTGGAGGTAATTCCCCGTGCCGCCTCATCCTACGGAAGGCCAAACCGACGGGTGTGCCATAGTCCTCCTTCTTCAACAACTGCGCTTACAAGGAATGGTCAATTGGTCGGTCCGGCCGTTTGTAATGAGGTGTAGTCCGATGCACGCGTCTTGCGACGCTGAGCTCAAATCCGTTTTCGGTTTTTGCCGAACGATTCTCTGAACGAAGTTACGAGGGATTCTTCTCACTGTGGCTATCTCACTGTGGCGCCCTCTACATTCCCTATCCCACTCGGCTCGCATAAGAAGAGCCGCAGAGCATCTAATGTAGTGGGTGTGGTGGTCTAGTGGACAGCGCTCTTGCTTCATATGTCCGAATCCTTGTCGGCAGCAAGCTTTTGCATTTTTTCAAGGCTGCTCATACGAGCCCAGAAAGCGTTTATAATTGGTTATTCTGTTATGCGTTCTGTTCGTTCGTTCTGTTTTTACGCGAGCCAAGTGGGATAGGGGGATGTAGAGGGCGCCACAGTGAGATAGCCACAGTGAGAAGAATCCCTCGTAACTTCGTTCAGAGAATCGTTCGGCAAAAACCGAAAACGGATTTGAGCTCAGCGTCGCAAGACGCGTGCATCGGACTACACCTCATTACAAATGGCCGGACCGACCAATTGACCATTCCTTGTTAGTGTAGTTAACGAGTTTGCTTGACGCATTCTCTCCTCGTTCAGTACTCAGGTTCCCCTGTGTACTGAACGAGGAAAACCCGTGGAAAATCAGATTACACACTTCATCGAAGCGCTCTACTATTGGTTGCGTCAGCCGAGAGACTGATGTTCCACAGGTTTTCCAATTTCACTGAAGCCTGCTGTGTGAGGTGCAAGTGTGGAGCAAAAGCGATTTGATGTGTTCTTACACTTTCCTTTCATGGTTGCATAAACTGAGGGTTTGCCCGCTATAATGGAAAGCCCACCCAAACGCGATCACATGCACTGAATTGAATGTATTTTGTCGTGTTTTTGAATGGTCCTTGTTACTGCATAGCAATAACCAGTGAATCATGATTATACTTCTGTCTGAGACGCTCTCTGCCAGTTCCGCTTACTTTCAGTCGTGGGGGCGAATAATCTGCCACACGTTTATTTTAGCTACTTCTGGACTGCCCCTTCATGTAATTACTAACACTGTCCTTCCTGTGCTGTTCCATGAAGTTTACAAGTTTATTTTATTGAGGGAGCTAATATATCCAAGTCATAGCTTGTTCTGCATAGGGATAATCTTATTGAGGGCATCGTTTGCAGTTTCTCCGAGTAATGTAAAGAATCTTTCAGGAGAAAATCTGTTCGATCATAGGCATGCATCATTATGCCGGTTGTCGCTCATACTCGACTCTATCGGTAGCAGGACAAAGACTGATTCGCTTATGGAGCATCGACTCCAAGGATCGGCGTTATCTCCACACAAATAAAGTGGGGAGGCGTTTTTCCGATAAGCTAAGGTTTGAATCTCGAAGTTAGATTTGATTGGTGCGAAGAAGCGTATAAGATTATTTTCTTTCCAGGCATCGGCAATTGATGAATGGCAACAGTCGTTTCTGCTGTCGGTCAATAACCCCCGAAAAAAGCACGGTCTCTGCGACTTCGGATTCGAGTCGGATCTGCCCAAGCCCGGTTATTTTCCGTGATACCAATCTTCATCGCATACCTCATTCTGCGGTAGCGAGGTGAAGTGGAAGTATACAGTGGTGCCCGATTTCCGAATCATTTTATGTATTCTTTCTGCTGTACTGGGTTGCTGCGACAGCCATCTTCAAAAGCAGTCGAACGGAGCACTTCAGGTGCAATTTTGGTAGGTCGTATGCCCTTGACAGCTTTGTCGTCCTTCAAGCATTCCTTTGCTGTTCTCTCATCTTTCTAATCCTTCCTCGCTTGGATCCTTGTTCTTAGAGACATTCGCTCATTGTTAAAAACTCGCTTGATCTCTATAGCACATTGACAGCTGTTAAACGGGAGGCAGGAGAGTTCCAGCTGTATCAACCATTTGTTCTCACGATTCACCATTCGCGACCGTAACGGAGATAGCTTCGCACCGATCGCGAAATTTGTTGTAACCCCAGTCACTTATAGTTGAAAAAAGTGGTTGATTGCTTGAGTCTTGATTTTTGAATTGCGTGACCATCTAACAGCTGCTGAATACGTGTCTGTCAACCACGGTGCGAATGTTGTATCGAATAGTGACAAGAACTGCGCTGTCCTGCTCGGTCTGGAGCGTTTTAAAGGTGAGGAAGGGCTTGACCACCTCCTTGTACTGAAGAATGGACAGTCATTCGTGATGCGACGCCTCGTCTGTTCGCGTTCGCGTTATGATTCTGACACATTGTGGCGAACGGGAGGTTGGACAGAATCCATGATACTGTTATCTTCAACAAAGGGGAAGCATTACATACAGTAGTTGAGGTCGGTGACGTTGGTAACAACTTTTTATGTTCACTACAACAGAAATAGGCAGTCTTAGATAAGAAACGAAGAACAACATTGCTCTCAATGTCTGCTCTGACTCTGATTCCTTATGAACAGGATCAACTGAAACTGCTTAGTCATGATCTAGTGAGTTTCGCTACCGAATACACCACCAGGGCACTGCTTCAGCTCAACACAGTGTCCAATAGGATATTTTCCATAACTTATCAGCGCTCGCACTCATAATGTGATGAACCGGTTAAGCGACATCATCAGTGAGTTTGGCTGAGAGCTCTAGCGCATATTAATATCGTCTTTATCTTGTTATTTTTCAATTGGCAACTGCTGTTTTGGTAGCAGTGGCCATGTGAATGTCATTACAAGCTGCTTGTTGTGTGGTGGTAGCATGTTTGGTGCAACATAATTCGCCAAAGAGGTGAGTCATACCCACACCTTGTAAATATCCTCAGCAAATTGATCAGTCAAACATCAACTTATCAATTAGATATCATCACTACCATTTCTCGAGTGACTTTATTTCAAAAGCGATGGTAAATTATAAAAGATGATCAGATGGTTAATACCATTTCACTCACCTTTAATGATCTCTGGAACCCTTCGGAAGTCCCGTACTCTACAAATCATATCCGGTGTTTTCAATGACTTCCAAGGAGTATAAAATTTTGTACTACTGCAGAACTAATTTCCAACTTTCTCTCACGGCTTTCAAATTACTACCACTGATCGGTATTATTGAAAGTTCTTCCAGCACTTTCGCATATCTTCATAGTGTTGACATCTACTTTCATTTATATTTCTATCGGTTGTGACAGAAACTTGAGATATGCTCTCAACTGCCGTCAATATGGATCAATTTTTGAGTTTGTTCTATTCTATTGTTGTTTTCCTTTCTGTTTCACAGAGAAATTGTGCGTTTGTTCAGCTTCTATTCCATAAAATCTTGACAAAGTTCAGAATCTGTTGCATTATGCCTGTTGTCAAGAGGATTGAAGATACTGATTTCACAAATATTGATAGCCTTTCGTGAACCTGAAGGACCACCGATTTACTCATTGTACTCTTCTCAAAACTGGGTAACAGACGAGAAATAACACCACGTCGTTCAGGCAGCTTCAAATTATTCGTATCAACCAATTGTAACCACGAAGCATCGGTTAAACTCGCTGTTCGTAAGTAATAACTTGCGCTTTGTTTTTCTCGGCCGAGCAGTAGCAAGCCACCCGATTGTATGTAAACTTAGTGTATTATATCGTTTACACCAATACAACATATAAAGGTGCCACAAGAAGGCACTTCTCTCCCCATTCAAAACGCAATTGGTTTGCCAAATCCAAACCGAATGAAGCGAACCTAACATTGCAGAGCACATTCCTAATTATCAAAAAACTACATGACAGCCTTCTACACGACGACATCAGAAGATTTTCCCACGGAAACATGGCGCACGGTACGAGCTCAACGAAGGACCATACACCATTCGGGACGTCATCTGGGACGCTGGTCAAAACGATCTTGCACAGGCATAGGTTGTTTCTCTAAGAAGGTAATACCGGCCAACCGACGAAAGAAATTACGTAGCAGCTCCAGGCTAGAGCGATGCCTCCTTTAGCTCGATAGCGATGGCAAGAAAATCATGTTCCGGAAAGGATAAGGGCAATAAAGAGTGTTTCTGCTCTTCAAAGAAGGGACATTAGGAAATATTTTGTGCGAAGCATTCTTCGGGCTGCATCCTGTGCGACGAAGTTCGATGATGTACGTTATAGGGAAGTAGGTCTTATTTGCCTTTCCCCTGTATATGACGCACGAAAATGCTGTGAAAGACGGTTCATGATACACTTACTCTTCTTTACCACGGCAGAAAAAAAGGACAACGGTCATAGAAATAAGAGCCTAATTATCGCACGTGAGCCACTTGTTCGCGAAACAACATTCACACACCTCAGCAGATAGCTAAAAGCGGCAATGCTCGTTTAGCGAAAGAGAATTGGAAGAATACGACAGGAGAAGAAAGGATATGCATCTAAGTTGCCTCTATGCGCCAAATACGAACCCCGGGCGTAAGACTCAGACTCAAATAAGCAATGGTTAGAGAACCAAGTTACTTGTCAACCTTTTCCGCAGGGATTAGTAATAGGAATTTCCATAATTACCTCTGCCATGGGGCGGAAGTGGTGTAGTGACAAGTGGCACGCTTACCACGCGAGCGGTCCGGGATCAAATCCTGGGTCGTGAGTCGCCCGGGCCAACCAAGCCTTCCATCCCTCCGGGGTCGGTTAATTGGTACCAGACTTGTCTGGGAGGATAAAAACACTGACTTGTACATCGGCTGGCCCCCGCAAGTCATTGTATAGGCCACATCGCATTCAAACGCCACTACGAATGTACAAATGGAAGTAGAATGCGTGCCGCATCCCAAAAAGGGATTGATCAACGGCAAATGCTTTATCCTTTATTATTTATACCTCTGCCATGAAATATGACATTAAAGCCTATATATGCGATGCAATGGCCGGATATCAAGGGAAGCTTGGAATTCAGAAACTTTATTTCAACCTATCATGGGAGACAGGCAAGGAGCAAACGGATGGAAGAAATAACTAGCAGTAGATGATCAGAATACAAAAAGGTCCTTTCAGATAAGATACAAATATTATAACATTTCAGGATGCCAAGTTGAAAGAAGTGCACCTTATAGGAAATCCACGAACAATTCCAGAGTCACAAGTTTTTTTCATTCAACCAAGTTCCCGGATGATAATCAAATCCTGGGTCATTAACAGAAAATCATGGTTCTGTTCAATGGTTCTTCACGCATCAAAAAGAAAACATTTCCAATTTGTAGTTGATCAATTTGTGATTGCCTGTTTCTCGAAATAGGTATCGCGATTTTGGATGAGTTCAGACATTTCACATTTTTCGATTCATCCAAATATACCATCCATAGCCTCTTTTTGGATCCATATTGCTCTGCTCGGGTCCACGATCTTATGGTTAGCCTCGTTTCCGCTCCTCTGATGTCGTGTTCTTTCGCACATATGCGACAGAACCTGGATAACGCGAAAAACGGGTATTAGAGAAAGCCGTAGCCAGTCGTTATTGATAACTTGATCAGGCGTGGACATCAAATCTTGCGCGTTCTATAAATTTCTATAAGAGACGACGAGGCTTCATCCTCAAGATGTCGGCTATTTCATAGACTTGGCCTTTTAACTCTTTTTGCTCCTCGGACAGCTTCATGTAAATTTTCAGGTAACTCTGAAATCACAATCCATCCGCACACTTCATCATACCTGATCACTAAGTTTATCTTACAGAGCGATTAGCATATCATCAAATACTGGATCTATGTTCCTGGTAGCAATACCTTTCAGAAGCTCAATTAAAAGAATTCGGCGTCATATTCAACGAAAAAATCATCATCTTTTCTATGGATCGGATATTGATCTAACTATAAACGTAGTGGTCCATGGGATAGTTAAAATGCTTCAGTTTAACAAAGGTATCCCTAAACTTTTCAATTCAGTTCAAACTCACGCTAACTCTTAAGAAAGAAGTAAAATTGTGAATGCATTTGAATGTTTGGCCAAAACGTTGAGAACGATAAATTGCCAAGTTGTAAGAAGTTCCAACTTTTATAGTAGAAAAACGTATACGAACACTCTTCAACAAGGTCTTCAATTTGATCCATTTTGTAACCCTAAATAGGCGTTTACTCAATCGAAACTTCTGCTGGAGGAGCCACTTTGTTTGTGCTTTTATCATGTAAGCTAACTTACTTAGTCACCGCTCTCTAAAGTTGTTTATACGTTCGAGCTTCCAAAAACGGGCCTTGTTGGACCGTGCGGGGATATGTATACCGCGACAAATGCGGTCGCAAAATCGCGTCGGTCCCACATGGCCAAAAACACCAAAATTCACATTGTCGCCAATGTGTTAAAACTGATCGAAATCAGGGCGGTATTCAATCCTTCCCCCAGGGGATATATCCCCCTCTGATTCAATCCTCTGGGGGGACAAAAAAGGGTTGCGTCATAGGACCTAGCATACCTCTGTGTTTCTACCTGCCAGACAGTTAGAGCAGCGCGACCCCTCAGGGAAAAGAGTGCTTCATCAGTGGAGGGTAGTCGCGCTGCTCTAACTGTCTGGCAGGTAGAAACACAGAGGTATGCTACAGTGCGTACCAAAAGTATGTGGACACCCTAGAATCGATTCTCAGGGGTCAGCTAAAGGCTTTTATGTCATGAAACCTTCCACCATTCAACTCCTAGTGGTCGATAACCTACAATGATATTTTCGGCAAAAGATTTCGTTCTAACTTAGCGAACTATTTTTCATGGAAAGTTTTTTCTTTGTATCAAAATTATGTGGACACTTTTTGAAAAACGGCAATATCTTCAGAATCTGAAATCGGTAGGCCTACCAAAGTTTCTAGTAAGTTGAGCCATTCTGTTTGGCATGCTATGAACTCGGGTCTGGATCAGGGTCAACCGTCCGTTCGAACTGTTCGAACGAAGGGGTCGCATTTTGGTCGGAAGGGGGTCGCAATTTCGAGGACTGCCAGCCACAGGCGCGTGCGTGGCGTATCCGAGGGCAAGATTGTTTGTGCAGACCGCATTAGATTCGATTAATTATGCACAGAGAGACAGTTTTAGGCAAATTACGGTGTTTTCCTTGAGGAATAAAGAACAGTTGAATGCATCCCTATGAAAGGTTTGACTTCTTCTGAAATTGAAATTCTTCTTCGGGACCTGATTTTCTGAGGACGATTCTTCCACCAGACAACGGTAAAACACTCCATTAAAAAAGTGATAATCTGGTAGTCTTCAAAAAAATCGTTCTGCCTGATTTGGGTGCTTTATTCAGCATCAAGCAAGCATTCTGTGCTTTTCACCCGTGAAAAAAGTGCATCTCAGAAGTAAAAATGAAGTGAGTTATGCCCGCTTAAAGCCCAAAAACTCGCGATTTCAAAAAAAGTGTTTCGGCAAAACCCCCCAAAATGTTCGAACGTGTGATTTTCTCGAAAAATGAAACTTTGAAAAACGGTTCGCGGCTCGTTCAAAGCAGCCCAGTCCTGGGCTTCCCCACCCCATATTAAAACCTGTGTATCAGTAAATGATAAATGAAGTGAGTTATGGTCGCTGAAAGCCTAAAAACTCGCTTTTGCACGAAAAATGTTCGAACGGGACAGTTTTTTGGAAAAGGGGACAATCACTAAACTTGTTGGGCCAATTTGTCAGAGAAATATTAGAACGTGTTTCTGAAACTTTTTACATTTCCCCAATGTCGCATACGAAAGATTTTATGGGCCTTCAAAGTTGAAGGTGCGCCTTCTTAGAATTTTGGGTTTTCCACTTCTAACAGAAGTACTTTCCGGAGAGTTAGGCAATCCTTGTAGTTTTCTGGAAGCGCACCTCAGGCACAATCAAAATCTACCTCAACAAGTCAAAAAAATACGTTCCAAGAAAGTTATTCCTCTAAATTTTTTCTTCGCCGC
>MU868984.1:1102-35482 GCA_036418205.1 Ostertagia ostertagi | reverse complement strand
GTTTTCTCTCACAGCTGTTTTCAATGAACACTTCTCTCTCTTTCCGGTGGAAGTAGGCACAATCTTTTTTTTTCACATGAAACTAGAATCTCAAGCAGAATTTTTCTCCCCCCAGATCGGCTTAGCAGGGTCTTAGCGGTCCCTGTTGAGGGTATGGAATCCGAATTGACTGAAATAAATGAGTAGCAAAGGAAACCGTCGATGAAGCCCAAAACAAAAATTCATGTTGAAAAAGGAAGTGGCGGGGCCAGAAGAGTTGTGCAAAATTACCTACACCACGGCTTAACCGACCCGCGTGTATTTGAATTGGCTGCTGCGCCGTAAGGCCAGTGTCAGATTTTGCGAGTCGCGCGATTCGCAAAGTCTCACATCGGCCTAATCCATGTTGCGTGTCATGGGGTGGCGCTACACAACTCATCCAAATGCTAAGATTAGTTGCCATATTCTGACCCTGTAAAACCCTGGCGTCATTGTCATGCACTTGTAAGCCGCGACAACGTCACATTTTTGATACTTCAGGGCGACTCTATCCCACCAACTGAATAGATCTTTCATACCACTTCTGCAAGAGGTGTCCACACTGACGACAACGCGAGTTTTGGGTTTTTTAGCCTTGTGGGACCGCGGCGATTTTGCGAGCGCGCTCGCCTCAAGTCGTTCTAGCAGATTTTGAGTGACAAAAGCGTAAATGTGTAGTGACCAAATCTAAATCAAATCAGTAAATTGTAATGAGCGCAACCTAACCAGGGCAGTAGTCGAATTTTGACTGAAAGCATGGAGTAACAATGAAAAAACGAAATTGGTCAGAACTAGCTGCAGTGAACCTCAAAAGCAGTTTTATGTCGAGTATAATAATCAAGACACACATATTTTCATCCCTAAGGTTCCTTACTTACTTTTCTACTATTTAAATCTTCGCATTCATAAAAAGAAGAAGTAAACGAAAAATTTACTGAAATGAAGATTCCGTATGGTTCAGAAATCCTCCTCCGAATTAAAGTATACGTGATCATTCTGAGGGCCACTATGTTTGTAGCTATTTTGAGGTCTCTTCCATGGAATGAATACAAGAAACTTCTGGAAGAACAAGGCGTGCGCGAAAAAATGAGTGTAATGGGTGCGGGGGGTATATATCCCGCACGGTCCTACATGGCCTGGGATATATCTCCCCCGCGTTGTCGTCAATGTGTTAAATTAACCATCTACTGGTGCAGTGGCCTATGGCACTTCGATGACACTTTCGTTCACCATTTTCTTTCCCTGGTAGCCGCAGTCGAATCTGCTTTTCCCACTGTATTCACGTCTTCCACTCTGCTGGCTTTCACAAGTTGTGTCAAAGTTAATGAAATAGGTTCCTTTGCCCAAGAGGGCGCCTTGCATTTGCAAAGACAAGCTCAACTGTGATGGCATCGTGCTGGAATGAAACCACAACAGTGAGTCGGACCCAAGGGTTTACAAAACAGGGGCTTCTCAGTCTTATGAGTGGTGATTTTTTCTTATCGCATTCTACACCTCATCCCCAGGCAATGTGAGGACGGACCGGACAGGCATACACACATGCTTACCGACAAACCGACACGCCAAGGTTGTTCCTCAAAAAATGAAGCGAAAAGGAGGTTCCAAGTGTGCTCCATTAACTTGCGCCATTTCTTCTGTGAACATCTAAAGAACAATCGCAGTACCAACATAATGAATTATAGCCCATCACAGGGCTATAAGTCGCCAGCAGATGGCCAACGACAAGCATAAATCGCTGTTGCCGATAGACAGCCGCATTCATTAAGTGGGCTTCTCGGATCACCTCTCAGCGCCACGATACAATTTGCAATCAGCTCAAGCAAACCCGGCGCTGGCGAAAAATACGACAAAAAATCGGGACAGACCAGGGAAGGATTAGTGAAGGCCAGGCGAAATGCTAGATATTTCGGATTAGAGAGGTTTGCAAGAAATAAGGGTTGGGACAGTGGCAACTGGTGCCCTGGACCACTATAACATGATTGTCCGCTATAGGTAGGGGGGGCATCGCTTCCACTACTACACCCGCTCGGCACGAGCCCCAATGTTCCACTAGCAGGCACCACTCGCACTTAAATTTACGGCAAGTTTAAGAATTTCAAAAATATTTTACGTCGCACTGTGTGCTTCTTACAAGTGAGGTATTCAGGAGGCAAGGTGCGCTTTTGCAACGACGGTTTTGATGCATTTATTAGGAACGTTGAATGTCAGGTGATCGCAAAACATGTTTCATTTCCCGCTGATTGGTTCATAGGAAACCAAAAAGTAGCGTAATGTACTGTACAGGGTTCGATCCCGTCGTGGGCGAATGAATTTTGCGATTTGGTTGACGCTCTACTAATTTGCGGCTTGCAAATGCGCTAGATATCAAAATCAGATGTCAAAATTTCATCGCACGGACATTTTGAAGGCCAACAAGGGCCGCCAATGATTTGCAAAGCTTGGTCGCCGCGGTGGGGCATTTGACTATTGAAGAGTATGTATTCACACTTCTTTGTTACTAACTTAAACCGTTCAAGCGAAAACGAAACATGGATTTTGTCGGTCCGACGGCATCCTGCGTACCACTGTGCTTGACGGTTTCCGGATAAGGCGACCTTGCCCTGAACGACTCCCTTGTTAAACCAGAATGCGTCTTTCGCATCGCACTGGAATTTCACCTGCTTGGGTCATGACACGAAACACGTTCGTTCTGATTGGGAACAGGGGTCAACCGTGCCGTTGGAATGTTCGAACGGAGGCAATCGCCTTTTGTCGGAGGGGTGTGGTCCAATTTCGGGAATGCCAGCCACAGGCGCAGTGCGTGGCGTATCGAAGGGCAAGACTTGCTCGTCATGACCGCACTGTAGATTCGATTAACTTATCAACAGAGAGGACATTTCAGGCAAATCACGGGCGGGCGTTTTTTTCTTGAGGATAAAGACACGAATGTATTCTATGAAACTTGACCTTCTCGGGGCCTGAAGATTAAGCTCCCTTCGGGGACCGTATTTTCTGCGGACGTTCTAACCAGAAAATGATGATACGAATAAGAAAGCAGAAACGACTCGTCGTCTCAACAATGTCAAAGGCAAATCCTGCCCTCTACTCACCATGGAAAGTGTGCATTCAAGAAATGAAATATGAGTATTATTGCCCGCATGAAAGCCCAAAAACTCGCCGATTTCAAAAAAAGTGATTCGAGCACGGGTGCGTTTGAATAAAGAGGAACTGGGTCAACTTTTATTACTGTTTCGTTAGAGCAACGATTTGATGTTTTCCAGAACTTTTTTACAGTTTTCCAAAATGTCGCATACGAAAGATATTATGGGCCTTTTCAATATTGAAGCTGCGCCCTTCTTGAGAATTTGTTGGTTTTTCCATCTCTTGCAAAGTACTTTTCGGAGAGGACAGGGTAGGCAATCCTGTAGTTCTGGAAGCGCACATCAGGGCAATCAAAATCAATCCTCAACAAGTAAAAAAAACTACGTTCCAAAGGAAGTTATTCCCTTCTGAATTTTTTTCTTGCACGCGTTCCGTTCTTCCGCGCTCGTGATACCGTTTATTGATACCTACCGCGCTCCAAGGCCGACGGGACGACGCGCAGACGCTTTCTAGGGCAACGGATTCATGTCTAGCAGTCTTATTAACAAAACAGGGGGTCGCAACTGGACCCCCTCTAAAGCTAGGGGGTCGCAAAAATCCCGAAAATGTTCGAACGTGACGGTTGACCCTGTCTGGGAACCGAGCCGGCACCTCTCGCTCACCGCGCAAGTCACGGCAGTGTGCAATATAATACGAAAATTTTAGCAAAAGATACGAGAAACCAAGGTTAATGCTTTATTACCGGCTTCAGTTCGAAGAGCACAAATCAATTTTGCATGATGATAGAAATCTGAATAAATTAGAAAGCAATCGTTAGAATAATCGCAGATCATCTTCATGATAGGATTAGGAGAAAATGAGAGTATTCTAGATGGAGTGGTGAACAACGGCTTCGTATTGGCGCAGTTCAGTGAGATCTTTCATGGCGACGTGGCCGTTCCGATCGGAAACCCATCGGCCATTCATCCCCGGTATTCTCGACGTTGGTTTGCCCCATGTCATTCCACGGAACAGAAGCACTTCATCCACTGAAAAGGTTATGGGTAAAGCCCAGTAAGTATGGCAATTTTTCAATGAGGGAAGCCCTTAGAAAGGGGTGACAAAGAAACGAATTCCATTCACTTGTCAACACATTGTGTGCCGCGTGCGCTACCATGTAGGGCACGATTTCGCACGAAATACCATAGATTTAACTTTATTTGTCATTTTTCAATGTTCCTTGTGTGTTATCACTAATTCTCGAAGCCGAAAACCATAAACTTCATTCAAAAAGCTAGAAAATGTCGGGTGCAGACCATGCATCACAAGTGACGACGACCTTCACAAAATGTTAATGTTTTCTGCCAATGAAATGATTAGACTGTTGCAGTTCTATTTTATCGGTTGTCACTAATTACATCTATCACTTAACAGAGATCAGCTATCACAATGAACAACTTCTAACCAGATTTACTTGGAAGCCGTCGTCAGTTATGGTGTTTGGTCTGCACCCGTTACTTTCTCGTTTTTCGAAGAGGAGGTTACGGGTGTACTGGGCTTTACCCAACGGGCCCACAGCGCGGCAAAGCAAGAGACACAGATGCGGCAAAGAGATGAGTTGTTGCGCGTGCTGTGCGACATGAGACGTAGTATGGTACACTCTCTTCAACCTGACACCTAACCGCTACAGTATGCGCTGCGACTCGTCGCTTTGCCGCGTCTGCTTGCTTCGCCGCGCGGTGGCCTGTTGGGGACACCCAGGAGGTTACGTGTCATCACTGATAAAAGGATGTTCTATAGAATAATTAATAATTCATTTTTGAAATACATAAAAAAGATACGAATTTACTCAAGCAAATAGTGCGTCCGCAGTGTGTTAGTGTTTCCTAAACTTACGCGTCCACGGCGATTACTTCCCTACCGCCATGCGATTATTCCTTCTCACTATCCTGTCCTACAAGATCGTGTCCAGTCACAATGAACGCCTTCGCTGAGATCGGACAGAATCGGGATTGACAAAGATGGAGTGATCAGCCCAGGATCACGTGCACGAATTCCCTAGTTTTGATTTGACAGCCAAGGGACGAATGTCAGCTCTCGTTGCATAGAGAATCGGAGAAATGGTTTTATAACAGTGATAAATCCTGTGAGGGCGTATTTTCATTAAATGGAGTATTTGGTGGAGTGCTACCAGTGTAGAATTTTATATGTACTATTGTGACCTATTTGAGAGCTGAGCGGTAATGTGGAGGTAAGGCATCGCTGAAAATGGGGAGTAACAAGCGCAGCGCTAGCGGTCGCGGAGCATTTACAAAACCTGCACAGAGAAGATGCAACGGCGGTACTGCTCTACAGCGCTGAACACAATTAGTCTGCACATGATTACTTGCGGTTCTCGTGCCATATGCCTCTTGAAAGATAAATGCATAATTAATATTATTAAAAGAATCTTCACGCTCCGCACTCCCAGTTGGGTTATGCACTTTTGCAGGACGGGGCCAAAAAACTTTCACATTCGAACGGCTGAAGATCGACGGCCTTTATGGATGTTTGCGGTGGTCGTCAGAATTTAGGAATTTCCCGGTAGACAAAGGCGAAAGAACCGCTTCGCACTTGACGATTCCCCTTCAGAAGGTCCAGCTACGTAAAGGGTAATAATCTGCCGATCAATATCCTTCGCTAACGTGAAGAGGGCTATATAAACACTACGCTACACTCTTAGGGGCTATATAAACACCTGCTTAGCACACTTCCGTTCCATTCCACATGGCTTGCTGCAGTGGGCAGCTGGAGAGGCAGTGGAGAGAGGAGGGAGATGAGGGAGGGAAGCGCAAGAAAATCTACCGTCACATCATGATTGTGTCCCTTCTACTGTCGAAACACCATTGTGATTGCATACGCGTCAACTTCCAGTGAGGAGGGAAGGGGACCATAGCGGAGGATAGAAAGCTTGCGACAGGAAAAGAAGGTCCCGGCGGTTGACGGGGGACTAATCTGGTTATCCAAAAAAGGAGTTGATCACTCCGACCGTTTCCATCACTGGCAGCATACTTGACGCCTGCACCCTTTCGCACGCTATGTGCTCTCACGCGATCCCCCTCCTCTCGCAGCGCTACTAGGACAGGCTATCAGGTCGCTATGGCCATTCAAGAAGAGATGTACACGCCTAGATAGTCTTCAAATGCTGGTCTCAAATCTACCTTCTAAATCTGCTAAGGGTTCTCTGTACGGAGTTATGAAGCAAAACAGCGCAAAGGCAGTGGTCTAGACTCACGCTCAAAACGTCGTAGGATCGGCCCCTTTTCGCGGTTACTGTTTTGTTTCTTCAGGAGTACAGCTGCAAGCTTTAAATAGTTAGTTAGCCAAATTCCTTCAAAATTAAAAGCCGTAATTACGACAAGGGACCGATCCTACGACGTTTTGACTGTGAGTCGCGACCGGTGCCGTTGCACTGTTCTGCTGCGTAAGCCCGACGGCGGTGCGGTGGCCGACATGGTCCAAAGTGGATATCTTCGCATCAGCCACCGGTGGCTGACATTGTCGCGAATGGGTTAAAAGGCCCACCTCAAAATTTGAGTGCTTTCTATGGTACTCTTTGATTGTTTTCCACTGACAACTCAAATCGTAGTTGTTAGCAAACTAACACACTAATTCGATTGCGACTCGTACTTTCAGATATACTAGAAGCAAAGGCGTGACCCCCCCCCCCATGGCCTGTCGGCGTAGTTCCCTATCGTATGCAACAAAAACGGCTTACCATCACTCCACATGGCATAGACGTGTTCGGCTTCTCGCGCTGGATCATTGTTCAGTTTTTCTAGCAATGCCGAGTAGTTTTCCTGTTTGCAATTGCCCGACGTGTAGCCGCATAGAAGCTGAAGGAACTTTTTCTTAGGGAAGTGCTCTCGAAACTTTTTAGGAATGAGTTAGTCTTGATCCCTTCCAGTTCAGTTCACTTGGAAAATCACGATCACCGAGAGATCAAGATTAGTCATCACTCCTAAGGCACGCTGGAACTTTAATGTGCTCCGCTGAATACGCATCAAGGCGACCAGTCTAAATGAGCCTGATGTCGCGGGTCAAAAATAGTGATCAATCCGTAAGGGAGTATCTCATAGGCTGTGAACGGGAACGGAAAAATATGCACGACCCCCGGGGTACCATCTATTACCCTCGCCCTAGACCTGGCCCAGAATTCAGAAATCACAGTGTTCTGTATTCCGCCGAACAGCAGCATGCCTTTCGCATGATATCCCGCGTTTCCATACTCTATTGGTCAATGCTGGATTCATAGGCTGTGAACGGAATCTTTCGAGCGAAAACGGTACATGTGCGAACGGGCGACCGTGTGCATACGTACCGTACAAGTACGAAAAATCCTCGTTTATCGCTTCATTCACTGCAAAACCCATTCAAAACAATGAATAATGACTTAGAGCCGTCAACTTTATAAACCTCACCTGATCTTGGCAAGTATATCCTGGGTAGAGACCATCGAGAGCGTTACACCAGGCGGGCACCGTCTGCGCTAGCTGACATACACAGAGGCCTAAACAAAAATTCTTTCATTAAAGAATCCTCGGGATGAAGCAAGGTTCTCCAAAGCTACACACACGCGTTTCGCTCAGTCTTCACCTTCCTCTACTGCATAGTACTTTGTAAACAGGGAGGGGTAGGGGGCAAAAAAAATTCATTTCCTCTCACATTCGGAACGTAATTAATCACGCGTTGTAAAACAAGACCAAATGTGCCCAACTTAATATTAAAGAGCACATTCTATTCTATCAAATATTACATAATAGCTTTCTACACCGTTGACATAAGAAGATTTCCCATTATACGAAAACATGTTCACGGTACGAGCTCAACGAGGTCGCCGAGGTAACATAGACCATTACGACGTCCCCGAACGACGCTGGTCGAACGGTTTTGCACAGACAGTCTAGTCTTCCAATTCGACTAGTTATTCAACGAGTCCTAATTGATTGAAGTGAAGTTGGTAGCTCGACCAGCTGAGGCGATTAACGGATGTAGCCTCTGTTAACAGCTTCAATCGGTGACGGCAGATGCCGTTCGATATTCAGTAACGTGGCGGCAGGTGAAGGGAGGGCCGCGTTTTGTTTATGGGCGAGACCTTATGAAATTCGCCCGCCGTAAACATTCATAACGCCGGCTTCGTGCGTATGAGCAAATTTGATGATTGTGGCGCTATGGGGAAGTGGCGCTGTCTTTGTGCTTCCCCCTGTTCAGGAGAAATTTCTCCACAAATTGCCCTCGAACAAAAACAGGTTGGGGGACCCGTAACACATGCTGAAGCTTGCAGGGCAACGATAGCGGCTACTAGGGGGAGAAAATCCAATCTGATTATCCGAAAACGGGTCGATCCAGTATGACGATTGCCGGCATTGTATCACTTATATGAATTCATCGCAACTAAAAAAAAGCAAAAAAACAAAAAAAAAGCGCCACTTTTCTCATAGGATCAGCCTTTTCAACCTTCATATAAAAGGAAGCTTTGAAATGCTGCCTCAACCTGTAGTTTGGATCCAGTCTATCCGAGCGCAAGGCTGTCAGATTTTGGCGTGAGGGTGGGCACCAAGGTTAAACAGTTTCGATCAGTTCCTACCAGAGAACGCTCGCTTTGAGCCCTTTTACTGAAATTTTAATGTTAGTTGTCTATTTCTTTCTGTCTATTGCTATGATGTTCAAATCTCTCCCAATAGAATATTAACGTAGGTCTAACGGAAACCCTATTCCAGAAATTAGCCTGGCTAGACACGACTGCCGACTGAGTGAGCAACGACGTCGAACTTTTTTGGGCCCCGGTGTTTGTGTATCAGCGCTTCGATGAACCTTCAACTAAGGTTTTATGAATACCGAATTGTAGTAGATAACATCTATTGATTTTGCCTGAAATTTTGAATGTTTTCGGCAACGAGCTCGCCAGAAAACGCCCGCCTCCCGCCTTACTCCGCTCCCCGAGTGAGAGTTTCAATCACTTTACAAAGAAGGCTTCTTACACGAAACAGGTCCACCGTTACTTAACAGGAAAGATGGTAGATCGAAGTGGCCGTATAGAAACGCAGATGTACATCGCCACTCTGATCGCGCTCTAGACGCGGATTCCAAAATCTGCTTCCAAATGCTTGCTTAAATCGACTCTGCTCGAACGGAAGTTTATGAAGCGTAATAGCTTTCAGTGGTGATGTCAGGGGTGGCAGGTAACCTCTTTGGCCTGCGGCTCCTCCTGCAAGTTTGGTTGCTTGCTTTTGTCCGCACATTTCTGGAGACAAAGTAAAGAACCGGATAGCAAAGGAACCGAGTCCTACGGCTTTACTTTTGTGGGGGGGGGGGGCCCCCCCCCCCCCCATGAAAGGTGGCCCAGCCCGCGCCCGCCGCCCCCCCCCCCTCCCCCGCCCACCGCCCCGCCGGCCGCGCGCGGCCCGCGGCCCCGGGGGGGGGGGGGGGGGGGAAACAAGAAAATAAACCCCCCGCCGCCCCCCCCCCCCCTCCCGCCGGCCGGCCCCGCCGCCCGCCCGCCCGCCCCCGCGGCCCCGCGCCGCCCCAATTGTTGGTTCGCCGGCCCGCCGGCCCGGCCCACCCCCCCCGAGAGCCCCCCCCCCCCCCCCCCCGCCCCCTGTTTTTTGTTTTTGTGGGGGGGAAAAAAGGGGGGGGGGGGGGGGGCCCCCCCCCCCCGCGCCCCCCCCCCGCGGCCCTGGGGACAGCTCTTACATTTTCACTAACCTGTTTGGAGAGTCGTTTAGCAGTTTTCTGAGGCATCGAATCACCGTCTGAAGACCCATCAGGAGGTATATCTCTATTTCATTTCGACCGGCAACTTCAACTATCCGATCGCTTCCCCATTGTAAGCTGGTTCTGCAATTAGGTGAACCGATATAAAATTCCAAAGGAATTCCGTGTTCGCCAACGCCTACTTCATTGAGGTACCATGTGCCTTCTCACTTGAAGGGCTACTCATATCGAAGTGCTTCTACTCTATACGACACTTTCTAACTGACAGGGCCAGGATGGTAAGTTTGAAGTGGCGATGAAATAGATTCTCACAACGACAAACAAATGTATACCAATCTGAATGGACGTCTCATCCCAAATCTGCCCTCCAAATTGCCTAAACGAGTTCCCCAAACGAAGTTAGAAGCGAATAGCTCAGTGTTGATGATTTTCCGGCTGCCATAAAAGCCTGTAGTTTGGGTTTACTTTGCGGTTGTTCCTTTTCTTTTATCTGCTATATCTCTGAGAAAACTTTATACACGCTTATTCTCATCCATGTTTACACCGTAGAATTAACCCGCACGAAAGAGTTCGGTCAGGCAGTTGCTGACAAGTTTAGCACATGCTCTCTCGTCAACTTTTCAGGTTAGGCTCAAAATTTCAGATTTCGCCGAAAATTTGTTTACTACATGAGGTAACCTCGGCACACCGAAACGGAATTTACGGTTCTTTTGCGCTTCGGCGAAAAGGAACAGACATGCGGAAGCAGAGCTGACTTTGTCTAGCATCCCAGCCACTGAGCTATTGCGCTTCTAACTCCGTTCGGAAAATGGTTTTAGCATATTTGAAAGGCAGATCTGGAATAAGCCTACCATTCTTCCCTGTTAGCTTGTCAGAATCTTTTCCTGCCAGCCACGCCATAGAAGCCGTCTCAGTACTCCGCCTCCTTACTCTCAGTCCTAATCGCTCCTGGTAGGGGCCCGCCGTGGCCTAAATATACCTTTACGTTGAAAAACACTGCTGACCGCTATCGTCTGGGAATAACCATGGGCCTACTTGATTTCATTGAAGATTTCTCCAATGGCATGGTCAGGATTCCACACTGATCGCCGCCAACCCTACTATTTCCCGTTCTTGCTCGTTGTGCCTTACAGAGAAACTAGACAAATCGTAGGTTTAATCCGATCTTATGGGCTTGGGGTGCATTGTCAATCCCATGAACGATCACACAAGAAGTTTCGAAACTCCGTGCAGGGAACAACGAGAAGTTACCCTCCAACTAGCCTCCTGTCCTTGGTGCCAATAAGATTTGCACATCTTTCTGAGATCTTTCAACGCTGTCTGCTTCTTAAAATAGTTCTTAACATCATGAATGTAATACCTCGAAGGAATAGCAGTATTACTGCAAGTATGCATTGTGCTGTAGCTGTCCAGTACCGAGCGGATCCCAGGCATCACCGCCATAGTGTTGGCATAACGCTCTCAATTCCCGTATACTTCTGCGTCCAAAAAAAAGTTTGATAGACCTAAAACCACGGATCTAAATCACGGTACTAGCACCACAAACCGTCAGCACATCGCAAGCTTTACGCTGCTCCCCCAGCGCCAGCGGCGCTTGCGTATGCCCAGCGCCGCGTTCGCCGTTGACCCGGATGAAAATCAACGCGGCTCATTCTTATCTAAAAAATTAAAGGGACTGGCATGCCGGTTCTTCACGTGGCTAGACTCAACCCAGCGAGCCTGCATAGCTCTGCTGCTTGTGATAACCTCGCCATCCAGCTTCCTCACGTCGTTCCTGCACGCTTTTTATGGCCAGCCGAACTCCCCATTGGACCGACTATCTGTCGACTCGCAAGTTTCACCTCATACTGAAATGAACCAATCACAAAATCTAATATCATTAGCAAGAGTCACCTAACAGGACAAATCCCCTTTCACTCCTTTGCTGGCATTTGTACGCTCGCCCAAATATAAAATTAAGTCAGTGGGACCGTGTAAAGAAGGTTTCAAATAGGAATGCGAATGGTAGACTACTATCCATAACACATTTGATACCAGATATTCCAAGGAATGCGTATCTTTGAGGCGCTATTGCGAGATTCGCCATCATGGTAGCATGTTTTTCCTACCGATTGACACGCTCTCCTTATTGTTAAAAGGTGCTAACCCTCAACGGAGGAGGAAAGACTCAGGTCGCGTTCCGAACTACCATTTTCCCCCGAAGTTCCTGCCCCATGCCCGTCCGTAGTGTTGCGCGTAGCGTCCGCAATTTTGTCAGCATTACTACTTGGCTTCAGAGGCTGACGTGGAGCAAGTAACGCTTATTTAGCAACGCGTGTGTTAGGGGATTTATGGCTCCTACGTCATCCCAGCCACCCGATCGCTTCCATCCCTCCGGACCTGTGTGGTTGGCGCCAAACTTGTCTGGAAGGACAAACAACTCGAGATGCAACATCAGTCTGGCTCTACAATTATTGTATAGAACTAAAATTGCGCTCAAACTTGCGCACTGCAATTCTGATAGAGTGTAGGATGGCTGGCGCACATCTCATAGCGTGAATTGGTGACGCTGAATCTTTTCCTCTTATCCTACCAGTATTTGTTCCAAAGAAATATGTTGTGAACGGTTTCCAAAAAGCACATGGAGAGGTTATACTCATGCTAATTGCACAACTAGCTGTACAAAGTTAAAGTAGTACTAGTGGAAAGGACATGTTAACACCCATTAAAAGGCCATGTACCACTAAAACTGTCTTTGTCGTCGCAGTCCCGATGTGACATTCAAAACATATGTGAGAGTATGTAGCGCCACACTCATTTTCCAAGTTTCCCATCTATTCGTATACCTCGAAAGCATGTCGGCCTGCTCTACACACTCATGTTTGCAGCCTTTCGCTTTACAGCACGGCTGTGACTAAGTTGTATTCTAGGCATAGCGAGACGGGAATCCAGTCGCTGAGCCGCGACAGAAGTTTAAGACGCCAAATCGCCAAATTCACCACCCGAACGACACGTCTTGTTGGGCAATGCATCAGCGAAGCTTTCAGAAGGCCGTGCACACATTGATAGATATTTTCCCTAGTGAAAATGGACTTTTGATTAGAAGCAGATTTGAACTAATATTTGTAGGTTGTGCCTCGCCAATCACGCGAATCTGTGACCATTACTTCCCTGGCAATTGTGAAATTGATCACGCATTTTTATAGAGCGAGAGACACTTTCGTATGCGTTCACATAAATGATGTTGAAAATGGACGCTACAGAAAAAAAAAGAACGTTGTTATCATAGGATACTGCAATGGAAGGCTGCTCCTTCGTCGAACGACTTGTAGAACATGAACTGCTTGTGGGCGAGGTGCTTAACCGTTTAGCGACAATGGCACCCATCGGTAGGTGCCACTCTGTCCTCGAGTGGACGACACGGCTTCAAAGCAGTGGGCTGCCGCCTTAACCCTTTGACGGCATGCGATTTGCACGTAGCGCTGCTCGTGGAGACCACGCTTCCTTTTTTGGCGGCGCCAATTCTCACAAAATGGGCAAGAAATTGTCAGGTTCCTAAAACGGTTTTTTCTATTACAATTTGGACTATGACAATAAAATAAAATATGACTAAAGTCTTAAGCTTTATGATTCATGTATTAGCTTGAGTCAGAAGTAGAAGTTTGGAAAGAAATCTCGGATTTTAAAAGGATGGTGTTTGAAACTTTAGAAATTCAAGTGCACAGTAGTATTTGTGAATGATGAGTTTAAACTCATACTTGTGTCTTAAGCCTGTTAAAGACGGGGTCCCTAAACTGTAATTCACCTTAAGCTCAGTAATGTAAAACCTAATTAATACATCGCCGGGCGAAGTGCCATATCCTAAAGACTTCGTATAAATTAGCTAGTAACCAACATTTCTGCAAAGTATGCTAAACATAGGCGTTACAGAGCTTGCTTATTATTACTGATATGCTGAAAATGTTTCAAAGGCTAAAGTCAGGCTCGTGTTTTGGTATTATGGCGCCTGATATTGAGTTTAGGGATGGGAAGTGGAACGATAGTGAAGAACGCAAAGAAACAGTCGATAAGACCGAAATCGCAACTCCTTCCTTTCTAGCAGTGAAGGAGGTTTGCTGGGGGGAGAGTCACGTTCAAACGAGTTTTCCGGATATGCCAGATGTTTTATCGGTTGATACGGCAATCAACCTAGCTGATCTCACACGTTAAGCCAGCCACGCACCCAGAGTCAACCGTGCGTTGCGCAGTTCTCAACGGCCACGTTGCCCATTTTCGCCCGATTAGACACGTTCTCTCGCGCGAACATTCACACTCGCATGTTCAAACCGTCTGTCTCTCCGCCCATACAGCGTGCGTTGAGGATTTCTCGACGTGCCGTTGCGAACTGCGCAACGCAGGTTTGACTCTGCACCCACCACATCCCGCGGTGGGCGTTGCATGCTGCCGGGAAACTCTCGCAGCATGGCAGCACACAATGCAAGGCCCTAGCGCCTTTGCCGCGCACTTTTTTGTCGCGACAGCCTCACACCCCTGGAGACCCCACTTTTGCACCCTATAAAGGACTTCCTAATGTTCCCTAATCCTGACTCGTGCTTTAAATGGGTAAGGAAGAAAATTTCAGGGTGGCATCCATAACTGGGTGCCATCGTCCCACACGGCGATCATAGTGGACCCACCGGTAGGTGCCATTCTCGCTAAAGGGTAAAACATTGCGTACCGCGCCGTTTTTTGGCTGGCCGGCGCGTTGGCCGGCGCCTATTAGACCACCGTCGCGTTGAGCGATCCAAATGAAACTTTCATTTATATTTCGTGTTGTTGTTGCTATGCCATACAGGTTGTTACGGTGGAATAGATTTATTCGGGCGACGTTTCGAACAATTCGTCGTCTTCAGGACCTTACTGCTACTCCAACAGTACCAAGCAGCCAGCCAATTCTCAGTAAATATGAATAATTCTCAGTACATCTTCATATCTTCTGAGAATTGGCTGCGTGGCGCTGGTGGAGTAGCAGTAAGGTCCTGAAGACGATGAATTGTTCGAAACGTCGAGCGAATAAATCTATTCCACCGTAACAACCTGTATGGCATAGCAACAACAACACGGAATATACAGGGTGGTCCAAAATTATGAGGACCGCGTGCGCGCGCAGTCATATCCACTTTTTTCCGTATTGCTCGATTTTCATTTCGTTTTCTGTGCACTATGTGAAAGGGTACAATTTTTTCTTTCTATTGAAACCCAATTTCATGTTCTCAAAACTAGTTAAGTAACTACTTCACTTTGAGCCAGTCCTCAAAACTCACTAGGGGCTATGGCACGTTACATCTAGCAGCAGTCTAACCCATCAGAGGAGCCCCTATGAGCAACAGTTCAACTCTTCAATAAGTTTGGAACCACCACAGATGGAAAACTCGGGGACTCGAAAGTCACAGTTACCACTAGGACAAATACCAGATGCAGAAACTAGGTCTCCCCTTGTCGAGTTTCGTACACCCAAAATGAAAAAAAGTGATGTGAAAACCCAGCCAGACACTCTGAACACTCCACATCTGTCGCGGATAGAAAGCCACACGAGTAGTCTACTTAGAACTTCTTACAGAGCCGAGCACCCAAGAATAAAGCAAAAATCCTCCAAAAAGCGATTTTTCGAGTTCGTTGCTTTCGAAGAATTGTTACAGTGGAACCATCCACCTATAGCTCTAGCTTTCTGTATTTCACACTTTGGATGCAAGCGCAAATAAATGCAACACAAAAGTTTGATTCCGTGAAAAAGGCAGAGCAGAAGGCCTGGAAACATTTGGACACGCCTCAGTTGCGTGCCAGTTGCGCCATACCCCTCATCCGAAGACTCGTGTTAACGGGGGGAATGGCAGATCTCAATTCTGTTCTGGAATTACTTTGAGTTAAAAGTTACAAATACTTCTCAGAAGTTGGTTCATTCCATCAAGCTACTATGCGTTTTTGACGACACAATGTCTTGGTCCTCATAATTCTGGATCACCCTGTACAACATGCCCAGGTTTCAAGAAGACCGAACATGGAATCTACTTTCATTTATATTATAAACATTTTTTATATAAGCGCAGTACATATATTTTATACATTTACATTATGTTACGTTTATTTTTGTTCAGTGGAATCGATTATTATCGATGATCAAAATAAACGTATACAGTATAAAGAAGGTATAGGGAATAAGGTAACCGAAAGTGCGACCGAATTGAAAATTATTTTGAAGAATATAAGTAAGGGAGAAAAGGGATAAAAGTGATGAAAACGTATTGATTGTTTCATATGCTCGAACTTGTCACACAGCCGCTCTTCCACTTTTACTACAAATTGGTGAGAAAATTGAGAGGGTATGACTAGAATTCTTCACAACGAATACCAGTAATTCAGGAATTCGTTCGCATTGCGCAGTCCCACGTCTGCATGTTGTTCTCCGGTTTCAGGTCTTCGCTCCTATACAATTGGAGCACGAGAAAGTGTCGAAAATACCCCTTAAAATCTCGTCTTCACCATGTGCAGCACTCGGTACGCAATGGGTTACCATCTTTTTTTTGCGCAAAAAGCACTATGGCATCCCAGTAATTACGGTCAATCTTCATACCATCGACGTTTAGCATTTAGTGTCTAAACAAATATCCAATAGTAGCTAATTTATGTAAAATTTAAGAGTGTGGCATGTCGCCATGTCGCCGGCATGCTAACTGAGTTCTTTCCTTTTGAGTATTAGGTAGAAAATCAATTTCTCATCAAAGCTTCCTCGTCTTTCCATAGACTGCAGGAATAGGGAGGGGTTTGTAAATTTTTCTGTACACATAAAATTCCTGAGTTTCAGGTTTTTTCTGGTTCTTTACTGTAACACCCTAGTTCTCCCTCACAACAGCCAGATCTCTTTACAGCAGTTTATAATGTGAAAGTTTGATGGTATTTTTGGTGTATTACTAAAGTCGAAAAACCCTATTGAAAAACTGTGGCGGGAACAATTTTGACTAATGCTGAGCGAGAGATGGGCGCGTGAAGCGTGGTCCCTCAAGCCCGGTATGTGGAAATCGGCATCGTTATCAAGGGGTTAATGAGAGCTTGAGATGATCATGCCATCAGGTAATGTTATGCACGAGGTGACGTAAGTCATCACGATTGGTGACTTGAGGACGCACGTCCTACGTACAGTTTGCAAGCTTTGATAGCAGTCACTAGCTTTTCCTAGTTATTTTTCTTGAACGTTGGTCCAATGAGGTGACAATGCCAACCTGAAGCCTTCCATAGAAGCCCCGAAGGAAAGAAACAATAACTCCCAATCTATGTCAAGTCTAACCTAAGATCGATAAAAGCATCAGTGAAATCAAGAAGGAAAACGTCCTTAAAACCGTTTCAAAAGAGCCTTTCACAAAAACGAACATCGGCAAATTAATTAGAAAATCTTACCCGTTAGCGATGAGCCAGTCGACAAAATGCGAAGAGAGCGGGCCCGGTGGACCAAATTTCTGCGACAGGACGGCAGTTGAGAGAAAGCATAAGGATATTAATGGCCTGGAAAGGTCAGATTATTCCAAAGTTCTCAACAAGAGAATCTAAAAACATTGAAATATTCCTAGGCAGAATCAATTTGAAAGACAAAAATGAGAACGCTTCAAGAGTTCAACGCTATTGAGGTGTTTTAAACATTTCATCCGAACTCTGCTGACAGTGAACCCTGAACAATTATTTGGCATTGTTCCGTCTTCTTTTCCTACCTGTGAATCCTGCTCTTGGAGGTGCAGTGCAACACCCCCAGTCGTTCCCTTCCATTTCCCTTCTCTTTCCTACCTTTACTCTTTGTTGCCTTCTCATTTGATAAAACCTTTCAGTTTTTTAAAGAAGACCTCATTTGAACTTCGATGAGACCTTGAGGACAGTAACGGTTAGCTCCGGAGCGGATTCGCCATTTCATCTCGGACTCATACTGGTTCAGTGTGGGAATCTACCCACACATGAGTTCATTCGCTTGGAGACTGACCATGAGACTTTTGAAACCTTGAAGGATGAAAAGGATGAAGCATTTGACGTTGACCAATCCTGCTTTGGAGTGCACCACACCAATGCAGTTACTTCTATTCATAATCGTAGTGAAAATTTGACTGCGATTTGGCCTACACAATGGCCTACCTTTCCTTGGACCTTCCGAAGTATAAGTAGGTATTTTTATCTTCCCAGATCATCCTGGTGCCAACTAATCGATACTGGAGGGATGAAAAGTATGGCTAAGCGTACGACATGCGATCCAGGACTTGATCCCTGGACCGCACGCGTGGTAAGCAGCGTGACTTGCCACCAATTCCGCCTTTCTGAAACGTGAAAGGTAATGTTGTGAGCCCAACGGTGGAGAGGTTTTGGTTTTCTGAAACGTCTTCCTCAATGGAGACGTGAGCAAAAAACGCTGAATCTGAATTGAAGCAGCCATCACTCACTATCAAAAAGCCTGATTCTCTGAAAAAAAGTAGTTGCTTTAATTGCTGATTCCAGATTCTGATGATCACTGGCAAATATTTCCTCGATTGACGTTACTTTTTGTAAATGCAAAATATACGTCGCAGTTCTCTTGGGGGAATCCAAAGGCAGAACCACACTAGACTCGGACTTTGTAGATCGAGTGGCTTGCAGTTGTCTAGCTGTCGCTAATGCCCAATCAGCCTATGATTCCAACGTTGGTCATTCTCGTCATTTCTGCGGATCCACCCGCACATGGAACAAATCCGGTCGAGAGCGTCGGCTACGTAATAACGAATTGCGAACGTGAACCTGTCCGGTGCCCTTTTATTGCAAGGCGTCGTCACCTCTTTCTGAAGAGAGGAATTGGGAAATGAATCGATAGTGAGTTAAGATGGTGAGAACTGAGCATCTCTACGGTCACAGCACACTTGCCTAGAAGGATCTATTTATTATACATTAATTACCAGGCCCAGTCGAGCCATCAAAAATGCTTTAGCTATGACCTCCGCGTGAATCGTACACGGCGCTAGAAAGCGTTCCAGCTGGGTTTTATTTCTACTTAGGAATGAAGTAAGTGGTGTGTACACGCTCAGAACCTTCGCATAAGGTATGAGGATTAAGCACTAGACGATAACCGGTCCCTTATTTCATTTCTTTCATAATGTGATGTCATTCTGAATGGGAATGGCCTAAGCAATGATTTCGGAAGGACTCATAGGTCAGTGCTTAGACTCCAAAGCAGGATCTGTTACAGGTAATCCCCCAAGAGGAACAGACGGCTTGCGACCAGAATTTCTGTCTTCATGCACATAGAAACCGGCGCTTCTTGCCATCAGACCACTTCTGCCAGCCGCCGTGCGGCTTCACATCGCCCCTAGAATCTCATTCGGAATCTACCGAAAAATCTGTTTCCTAAGAGCTCCCTTTTGTCTAAGGTTTGCGATAGACAATCGATGGAGACGACCACCTCATCAAATGAGTCACCCTCTACCCACAAGTATTCATAAAACTTAAAACAATTACGTCGCATTGCAAATCTTCAATCACTTGTAGTTGGGACAAGCGCGTCGCACGGATTGGACGAGTATATCCGGTTTGTCCAAGCATTACGAACAGCTGAACAACAGCAACACGCTGGATACCCACTATTCGGTTGTGAAGATGTCGCCACTCAATCATTGTGGGTGTAGTAAAGCGATTCACGCAGACTTTAGGCAAATATCTGATTACGTTTCTGACAGCAAGAGCTCCTATGAGAGGTTGAATGACCATTGCACTATGAAAACCTGTAGTTCCTGGCAATACGCTTCGTTCTTCGTAGTCCAAACCGCAAATGATTTATGCTCCACCTCAGAATTCTCTCAGGAAATGTTTGGAAGCTGTCTTCTTCACCTGTCCGAATGATAATGTAGTTCAAAGCAGGGTGAATATCGGTCGAGGAATCCTCGACAGGGGAGTCGTATTTGTCAGGGTACGTCGTGGGGGGTCGTACTCGGGGGGGGTCAGTAACGGCAGTAGCATCGTGGTGCAGGTAGGAGGAGAGGTGTAGCGCAACAGAACCAAGGATATGCGAAAAAACATGATATAAAATATTCTTTGCATGTTCGGTCGCTCCGTCCCTCACTTTCCGAAAAGGAAGCATTTGAAAGAACCACAAAGAATGAAAGCGCATCTTTGCAGGAACGGAGTCACCTGTGCACTATCTACCGCCCTCAATACCTTGTTGAGAATGACATTGTTGTTAGGGATGCTGTCGCTAAAACGACAATAGTTTTAAAGAGACCCAGGGCAAATGGATTATAGGAGTTACGAAATGTGTTTGCTATCACACCAGTTTCTGTCAACAGGTCATCATCATATGTATAACACTTTTAATTGATTCTACAACTTGAGTGGACATCGGATGCATGGCCCATACTGAGACGAGATCGGACGATGACGGCTACCCCTTTTCTTGTCTCTTACGATGGCAGAATTTATTCCGTACATTTTGAAAGTTGACAACGAATTGCCTTGCACTGGTGAAGAAGGGACTGGTTTTTTTGGTGGCCGAGATCCGTCTTCAATAGATCCTCTACACAAATATCCCCTCAAGTAGAAAATGTAGATGAAAATTAAACAGACTGTTGGAAAGCGCAAGGCTTCCGCTTTTCATAACTGTAATCCTTCTTCCATGACTCTTTGAAATTAGAGAGATATTGCCTTTTAACTGGCAAAAACTCCCATGAAAATTTCCGCATACTCGACGCTGCCTCGGCAAAATTTGATAGACCCTAACTCTTCAAGAGTAAAGCTTTCAAAACAATTTTAATATTGGTCGGCAGCAGCAAACCCAGCTCTATCAAGCCCTTCCACACACTGCTCTAAAGTTTGGGGGAATGGACCTTTCCATTGAGAATGTAGATTTCGATGGTTTCGAGCGGCGTTTCGGCAAAGGATAAACCGCGCTACAACTGAATGCTTGGCTGCACATTGATGGAACTCGCTCATTCACATCGAATCAATGTTAGTGGTCGTATCACGACCCCGATCTGAGGGGGGGGGTCTTACTGATGTGGCCACGTCCTCGACAAGATTTTCACCCTGGTTCAAAGGCATGCTCCGAGATCACATTGTGTGGCTCTTGCACACGAATTCGAGTGTATTGGTGCGAAATGAGCCGGCAGTGAAAAAAGGGAAAAAACCGTCAGAAACGCTTAGGTAAGGGCTCACTTATCTTCCTGATCGACTGTGCCAAGGGAATGGGAGACTAAGCGAGGAGAGGAGAGTATGAGGCGAGAGAGCGCTACATGTGAGAGATCGCCAGGCAACAGCCTCATGTGAGAAGAAGATCTGCGGCTTCAGCCGCTTAATTTGCAAGGTCCAAGCTTGGTTATTCTCTAGGGGTTCATATACAGACCGAAGAGAAGCATTGACACGACCTCTGCCTGCGCTGCGCCTTTAAGTTATCATATCATAGTCACATTGTTACACTGCTGGACTAGCGAGCTAACCTCATGCCGTCCTTCACATATAGCCCAGGATTAGAGTGCCTTCCACTAAAAACTCATGGAAAGACGCATTCAAAACCACTACTCCTTATAGAAGAG
The DNA here is from genome assembly GCA_036418205.1 of Ostertagia ostertagi. NCBI lineage: Eukaryota > Metazoa > Nematoda > Chromadorea > Rhabditida > Trichostrongylidae > Ostertagia > Ostertagia ostertagi. Next base: position 14,108 of record MU868984.1, on the reverse strand, counting down.
AACGCAGCTATCAGACAGATAGTGATTTTGATTCAGCGCAGGAAACAGCGCGAAGCAACAATTCTTCACTAGCACTGAATCTTCTTGAGAATTCCAAGCAAACCAGTGAAGCCCTTCATTTTCCTCCAGCCATTCATTGGTACCTGAGTTGAAAAACTTAGGCATACCCAATTTGATACGGTGAAACAGCGCCTGTAGTTGTAAAGATGCCATATATCCCTCGCTGTAGTTGATCAATAAGTGGGACTGAGCGAGTTCTCTGCGAGTCGCCTTCCCCGACAGGTTATTGCGTATGGCTACAACCGTGTAGCGAAGCTAATGGGAATCTGTTCTTGAATAAATACGGTGCATCAATCGACGCCGCACGAAAATGGGAAGCAAACTTTGAGTCGGGGTTACAAGGGATCCTTATCTAGAGGTAGTGAGCTTCCAGGGAAGACCTTTAAAGGCAGCGATCACGCTAAGGTGGTAGCGTATCGGGGAAACATGTGTACCACACAAAACAGTTACTTGTCCGCCGGGAAAGCGAGGAGCAGCGCTTTCACGGCGAAAGGTCCGCTGCTTGCTGAGCAGGACTTCGAAAGCGCTCCGCCCTTAAAAGCGACCCGAGCACCAGTTTAGTCGGTAATTTGGACGAGCAGCGCTGCCAGCAGCGGCACAACTGGAGGAACTCGATTGGAGTGAGGTTTAACGTGCTGTCACTAAAAACGTTGTGCTGAACCCGTTCATATGCCGGCTTTCTGAGCTGTCACCTGTTCATGAGTGAAAACCAACGGTCAGGAAGAAGGGTTCCCATTTTGAGTTCTCTTGACGGACCTCTTCCCTTTTTCGCCACTGACATTTTATTGAGTAAAACCCCGTCTCGCTACACCCTTCTCGAACCTACGTAATCGCTGCCTTTGACCATGGTAGATCACTGCTGAACTATCGTCAGATTTCGTACAGCAGCCAAAGTGTGCAAAAGGACATTAGCCGTTTGGACATAGTGAGCACCCGAAGACAGCGCGAATTATGATGTTCCTGCAGCAGTCACGTACAATGCGCGACGCATTGACGCGCTTTCTGGATGAACGAAATTACAGTTGCGCAAACAATGAGGCTAGTTAGCTCTCCAGGGCAACGATCCAAAAATGGAGAAGCATCGCAGCGCTCGCTTGGCCTATTCCCAAGAGAAGTGGGAGGCGAGCACACATGATCGATAACACGTGACATTTCGCGCTCCATACAACGCTTCAGCGCGTCAACGCGTCGCGCATTGTACGTGACTGCGGCAGGAACACCATAATTCACACTGATTTCGTGTGCTCACCGTGTCCAAACGGCTTAAGTCGTGCACAAGCAGACAAGTAAGTACTATAAAGGTCTGATTGAGCACGTGCACATGGCACAGTGGGCGTTATGTACTGTAGCAGTATATCTTTGCATCCTTCAAAATGGTGTGCATCAAGTAGTGATCGTTTGAAAGCCTTGCCACTTGCCAGACCAAAAAGGGGAAGAATGTTGACATGGATTTTGTATCAAATTGATCAGTGAGGATCACCTTGGAAATAGTCGTTTACTGACTTGGCTTTGATTGCTAACTGCTGTTCTTAGCCGCAGTTCGTCATGCGAAAGTTATCACAAGAGTGCTGTTATAAGCAAAACGTGGCCCTAGGCTGCCAAAAAAATGTCATACAAACCACCTGGCTTTAGACGTAGTGTTGAGCAGGCGAAGGAAAAGAAGAAGGACAAAGAGTTTGCTTCGCACGGTTGCGTTAGAGAGTCCGTTCTTTCTTCGGTCAGTCCACCAGAGCACGATGGCTGAAAATTAGAGTCAGGCTCAGTCTACGACCTGGATTAAGGCTTATGCCATGAGCATATCGGAGGTCAATTAATCAGCCCTACTTAGAAGTGACCTAACCTAACGACGTGAATTGATATAATAATGCGAACCACCTTTGCTCAAGAACGCCTACTCTCGTATCACAGCACACGGGCGACAGCGTGGGCGCTGTGGCGCGTCACGTTGTCGGGGTGAGTACTGATATAGGAGAAAATTATAATGAAGATGCAGAAATACACGCATAACGGCCGTTGTCAATGTGTCAACAGACAGGGGATCAGGGTGAATATCGGTCGAGGAAATCCTCGACTGGGGGGTCATACCTGTCGGGCTAGTCCATGGGGGGTCGTACTCTTGGGGATCAGTAACAGCAGTGATATCGTGGTGCAGATAGGTAAAGGGTATAGCGCAGCAGAAAAGTAAAATATCCGAAAAAAACATGATTTTGAATTTTCTTCGCAGCTTCAGTCGCTCCATTCCTCCACCTTCATGAGAAGGGCGTATTTGAAGCCAGTACAAAGAATGAAAATGCATCCCCGCAAAGAAGACTGCCACATGTGCGCACGCGCTGCAAAGGCACCTCCTCCGCCTATCACTCGCTCCTTCTCCCTTAATACCTCGCTGAGAATGACGCTGTTGTTAGGGAACCTGTCGCAAAAACGACAACCGTGAAGAAAAAGCCCCGGGCAAATGAAGTTGTTTTTTTGGGTTACAGGAATAGCACAACACACTATGTCTACTATAATACAGTTTCGTTCAGAAGGTCCTCACCATATAACACCTTTCAATCGATTTTGCAACTGTGAGTGGAGGACGGATGCATGGCTTATACCAATACGAAGTCGGATGATGACGATTGCCCCTATTGTTATTGCTTGCGTTGAAAGATTTCGTTCTAGAGACATTCCGAGTGTTGCCAACGAATCGCACTTGCAATGGTGGGAGGGAGCGGATTTTCAGGTGCCGGATCAGCGTCGATACATACTCGACGCAAATATCTTCTCAACTAGGAAGTGTAGAAGAAAGCTAAGAAGACCATCAGAAAGCGCAAACCTTCTGCTTTTCAAAACTATCTTCACTTTTTCACGATCTCACGTTTTAAGAGAGATATTGCTCTTGAAGTGACAAAAACTCGCGTGAAAATTTCCGCGTCCTCGACATTTACTCGACGAAATTTGAGAGACCGTATCTTTCTGCATGGAAGGCTTTCAGAGCAATATCAATACTTCCTGAAAACGCGAAGTCCAGCTCTATCTAACCCTACCTCAGAGTGCTTCAAAGGTTATGAAATGGAGGAATGCAACCTTTTCATCGAGGGTGTAGATTTCGACGGTTTTTTTCGGGATTTCAGCAAATCTGACCCAGTGACAATCGTGCCGCAGCTGCCGTTGAGTCGGCCGTTGATTGATACACTCGGCTGTTTCGATATACTCAAGCAAGAATCAAGATTGAATCGCAACCCCGTGCCTTCAGGATTTCTGTGCATTTCTGAACGAACCCGACTTTGAGGTCACACAAAGTTAATGCCTCTTTTCACAAGTCGATATTTCAGTAAATACACAAAAGTTTGCAGCGATGAAAGACAGTGCATAGCATGACAAAATCCATAACATTATTTTGCAGGATTTTTTTGGTTTGTTCTGCAGGATTTATTTTGATTAACTAATTGAATTAATTTGCTCTGTTATAGGGGGTTGTGCCAGGATCTCACTTCGGGGGGGGGGGGAAGGGTCGTACTTCTGCGACCACGTACTCGACACGATTTTCACCCTGCAGGGGATGGGGATGTCTGGCCTGGGAGAGGGCGGAGATTGATGGTAAAGAAATAGTAAGCAGTAACCTCAGTGCCCATCACTTCATCACTTTCTGAGCTGCAATGCGAGACAAGGCAATGAACAACAAACACGGCTTACGAAGAGCCAAAACGCCTTTCTCTGGTACTGTTCACGTTGAGCTCTTTTGGGAGTCGTTCCTTGGTATCCAACAATCAACAAAAGTGCGCACAAGCGTGTTACTTCCGTTCCTGACACGGTCCAACAGTAAAAGCAGGCAGTAGAGCCAAGAGCGACAGGTAAAAAAAACCGCTGGTGAGCGACAGTCATCAACAGCTTGTTGAAAACTAGGTTCAATGACTTTGAGGGAGCTTATTTCTGAGTAGCTGAGAGTACCTCGTTATGTCTTATTGCAGCACCTTCTGGAAAGTATAAAAAAAGAAAAACATACCTGAGCAGTAGAGGCATGGCTGAAGATGATCTTGTGTTTTGGAGGCGGTCTCGGCTATACAAAGTGCAAGGCGTGAAGGGTGGAGCAAAGCTCCGGATCTCGTGGTGAGAAACGGGATCACCGACTAGCCGCACGAGATCTCGCAATATCAAGCAGGAAAAGACTGCGCAAGCTGGTTGTCTTGAAGCCGTCATGGGTTTCTCTAGAAAATCCCAATTGAACATCCCCTTTTCTTGAAGTCATGAGGTAATTTCTCATTTACGGAAGGAGTTTGCTCGGAATATTTTGGCTGATTTGATCATTCTGTGGTGAACCGTTCTTGTGAAATTCGCTGAGGATGCGACAACCGTTGTCCACTTCGTTCACTGGGAGACAAGATTTTTTGGGTGTGGCCGATGAAAATGTTAGTATGCGGCGCGACCGTGACACAAAGTTGTTTGTTAGTCAGTTTGTCTTCCACTCCAAAACAATGCCATCTCTTTGTATAGCAGGGAGATCAGGATCGATTTACTGCACCCTTAAGAAGTAATGCAGCTCACGTAGGGGTTATAATTTATCGGCCGCAGGAGGCCTTGCAGACCACTGCCAGTTAAAAGGGTAAACTATTCGCCGTTAATCAATCCCGTCTTGGGATGCGGCACGCATCCTACAATACTGCTCCTAACTTTTGTAACATCCACGCGTTGCGACGCTTTAGAACCGTCGCAACGCGTAGATGTTGCAAAAAATAGGAGCAGTATTGTACTTCCATACTGGCGCTTGAATGCGATTTGGCCTATACAATGAGATGGCCAGCCGATGTACATGTCAGTGCTTTTTGTTCTCTCAGACAAGTCTTTTACAAATTAACCGACCCCGCACGGATAGAAGGCTTGGCAGGCGTCAACCCTGCGTTGCGCAAATCCTAAGAATTTTACGACACCCCGTATTAACTATTGTGTCTTCCACACAACTTACTTGTTGGTGCTCATCATTGAGGTATGGGCAGTCACCGACATGGTGAAGTGGTGGACCGTGGTCAATCCGCGCGCTTTGTCTCGCTCAGAGGAGCAGAGTGAATAACGGTCGAGGAAATCCTCGACAGGGGGTCGTATTTGCTCCGGTGAGAGTTGGGAGGGGGTCGTAATCAAAAGGGTCATCAACGGACACAACGGTGCTGCTGCCACTTACTTGTTGTCATCATTACTTTCACAAGTGTTGTGCTTAGCCTAATGCAAATAATATCTTACACCTGTCTGGAATCAAAATTCAAGGTGGGTGTTGGTTTGGTTCGTAGTGATCAATGTGGCATAGTAAGGCAGCGCGTCTTGCAAAAGAATCGTAGGGAAAGGGCAGCGAGTATCTACTCTAGAATGATGTACATGCTTCGAGACTTTACCAGGGAAGGCATTCTACTTCCCATGGAACTTTGAGGTGAGACCCAGATATATCGGTAGAGGTTTGAAGGCTGATTACAAATATGGAAACTAAAACTGCAAAATAAACATGCCAAGGAAGTTGTGAGCGGTCAAAGTTGGCTGGAGGTAAAGCATTACACTATCCTCCAGGCTTTCAAAGTCGCCGTGGAGTAGTGGTAGTGCTGTCGGAATTTGCGCTCCGACGGGAGATGAGCTTATGACCTCCACAGTGAAAAGCGAGGGCACCAGAAAGGCCGGAGGCTAGTGTAATGCTTTACTTCAGCCAACTTTGACTGCTCACAACTTCCTTGGCAGGTTCATTTTGCAGTTCTAATTTCCATACATATTTGTAATCAGCGTTTGAAGCTCTATGATATATCTGGGTGCTCATCTCGAAGTTCCATGGCAGTTTGAATGCTCCTGGTTAGTGAGGACACAGCATCTTGGTAGAGAATTCAAACAGGCAGATTTCGCAGCCTCCTTGGCATCATCAGATAAAGCGACCGCAAGCCGTTCATTCATCAGAAACGAATTGAAAGGAAGCGACTTGAATAAAGGACTTAGCGACGATAGCGACTTGATCAGACATCAACCATACCACAAGATTGTCTCAATTAGTTCATACTGGAAATATCTTCTGAGTGTGCTTAAGCCAGTCGTCACTATGACAAATAACCTTCCAATGACTCCGAGTGGGGTCACTGCACATGGCGCATACAAGAACGACTGGATCCTGCGCCAAGTGCAGTCATTTTTAATTTACTCCATCGAACTGACGCGTACAGAAGTATTCTGGAAGTTTTCTACTACGGCGAGGGAGGAATAGAGTTTTTGAGTGCCTTCGAAAATTACCTTGACATTTCCTCGACGCAGATTTCTCGCGAACTAGAAAGCGTTTGAGACAAATGGAGCACCTGTCAAAATACGTGAATCTTCTACTTCACAACGCTTTTCTCCGATTTTCGAAGCATTGCCAATGAAGACAGCTACTGTCTTCCTAAGAGTGGGAACTCGCTTGTAAATTTCGATTTCCTCGACAATTTCTCGACGTCTCCCACTCTCGAGAACAGGTGTGCTTAGAGAAAAGTTCACCACAATTTAGAAACTAGAAGTCTAGTGCTTTCAAAAGCTGCCTTCACTTTCTGAAATGTTTATCAATGAAGAAAGTTATAATCCTTCGAATAGGGGGTACATTTGACGATTTTTCCAACTAGCGCGCTCTAGGCACAGCGCGCGACGCGATCGCGTTTAGTTAGCGCCGCTATACTGGAGCGCGAGACTTTTCAACTGAGAAGGGGCAGTGCCCTCTTTAATGTTCTACTATCCGGCCAATGTGGGAAAGGGTAAATGGCTTTAAAGGAAAGAAGGAGAACCTAATCTGAGCAGAACTGAATCAAGCATTTGGATCAAGCCGTATTTGCGTGGCAGTGGCGCTGCTTCCCTCTCGCACGTCTGAAACTAGCACTTTTTTGATGTGAAACCGGATGTGCAGAGGACAAAAAGGGATCGTATCAGAGTCCACGTTTTGGGGGGGGGGTCGTAAAGAGGCGGTTATTTCCTCGTCACGATTTTCATCCTGTTCCTGGAGGTGCTCGGAGTTATCGAGAAGGACGTTTGTTGTGATTGATTCCACAATGCTCCATTTCGATTCCCTTCATTGTGAGTACTATTAACTTCATTGCAGAAACTTATGGCGTTTTTGCCCGCAGTGACTGCAATTCGGTTGGTGACAGTCGTAGCTGTTTTGGTCAAATGAAGAGCATTTCCAGCATCTGTCCTCCTTCTTCAATAATTTGCGGCGACTGTTGTGGTCAGTGACAGTTGGACATGCCATTGACGTGTGGTTGTTTTTGCGGCAAAATGCGCACTCTTCGCCGTATTGAGGTCGTAAAGTGTATCTTTGTCGCAGCAGGGTGGCCTTGTTTTCGATAGCATGGCCAGATCTGTTTTCGATTGTGTGGCCAAGTCTGTTCTCGATGTACAGCTTAGCGGCAATCTCTTTCTCGAGATGACCCATTAATTCTTCTGTTGTTTGGTCAAGTTGCGATTGTCCTGATATCAAGACCGGCTTAATTACGTCTTGAGAAAATTTGGCTAGAATTGTCTCGCACCATATAGGATCACATGTTTTCGCACATCGTACCCTGCGGATATCAATTGATTGATCAGGACCTGTATTTGGTCGAGGACATCCGAGCAACTGTCTGCGGAATTGGTAGCTGGTTCTATACTCACCAGTTTTTGAATTAGTTTAGTTCTAGTTTTAGCGAATTCTTTAACAATAAAGAATTTATACGTGGATCCACCTATCGCGGCGTCTGACCATTCCGTGGTAGCTTTCGAAATTCAAATTTCGGTCCAGACTTCCACAGGGCTTCCCACACCAAATTTCGCAAAAGCTGACTATCACTCGCTCTCGGATTATTTCTTCTCAACTGATTGGTGGGAAGTGTTTGACGGATATCTCTCTGTGGACGATCTTTATAAGCGTTTTTGTCAAGTTCTTTACGCTGGATCCGCAAAATATGTGCCCTTTTCAATCGCAGGGGCGCCAAAAACCCGGTACCCGAAACATATAAGCAATTTGATGGCTCAGAAGTCTCGCCTTTTCAGCACGTTACAGAACTCTCCCTTGTATAGTAGTCAATACAAGAGAGTTTGTAATGAACTAGATCGTCACTTGCGGAAGTTCTTAGCTAACGAGGAAAAACGTATCATCACCGCTGGTCACAACAAATCACTTTTTGCCCTTGTCAACTGCAAATTGAAGCCAAAAACGAGTTTACCAGTACTCCAAGATGATTTTGGCAGATGTTTTGTCACTGATGACCAAAAAGCAAAAGCGTTCGGGAAATTTTTCACGTCTGTTTTTACGATAGGAAGGAAGTGATTTTGAGGTTGACGTTGAGCTTAACACTCAGCCGGTCCTTTTCTGATATCACTATAGCCCGCGAAGACGTTTATCGAGTTCTGAAGTCTCTCAAGGTTTCTATGTCGATACGTTTGACGGCATTCCACAAGTTGTGTACAGAAAATGTGCCAGTTGTGTACAGAAAATGTGCCAAGTCTTTGTGCAAGCCAATATGCATGATGATAAATGCGTCTCTGATATTTGCAGAAGTCCCTTGTGCTTGGAAGGAGTCTATTATAACGGCTATACCTAAAATTCCGAAACCGAGCTTGGTCTCATCGTTTCGTCCCATAAGTATTACCTCTTCGACGGCCAAAACAGTTGAGAAGCTTATACGTGACAAACTTTACTTACACTTGAGTAAAAGCAAATTGATTCCCATCGAACAACACGGCTTTGTCATGGGTGCATCTACTTGCACGCAGATGGCAGCCTGTGTTTTCGACTGGTGCATGGCTTTGAACAGGGATAACGGCGTAGACATAATTTTTGATTTGTCAAAAGCTTTCGACAAAGTCAACCATCAAAAACTTATTTCCAAATTACGGCATCTGGGAGTCGGTGGATCCGTTCTTAGTTGGATTAGCTGTTACCTGAATGAAAGACACTTGTGTGTCAGAGTTGGAAACTCTTTTTCGAAAAGATATCTGTGTACTAGTGGTGTCTCGCAAGGGGGAGTTCTGTCACCGCTCTTATTTCTGGCCTATACCAGCTTGTTTGAAAGCATCCGGCGGTAAAGGTTTACATGCACGCCGATGACATAAAGTTGTAGGGTGTTTACAATGACGAAACACAACAGAGTGTGCACCAAGCCTTAACTCAGGCCATCCACAAGATGATGCAGTGGGCTGAGACTTGGGACATACCTGCTAATCTCCAGAAGACTACGGTACTTCATCTCGGGAAAGCTAAAAGGATCCCGTATATCTTTAATGACGCTATCCTACAAACTTCTGAAGAAGTTAGGGATCTTGGTTTTTGCGTGAACTCAAAACGATTGCGAAAACCATATAGGAACTATCGTTCAAAGAGCTTTCCGAACTCTTTTTGCAATTTTTCGAAGTACATAGCGACGTTACAACATTCTTAAAGTTTTATAAAGCCTATGTCATTCCCATATCAGAGTATGGGTCGCAGATTTGGAATCCTTATTCAAGAAAACTTCAAATCAAAATCGAGAACGTTCAGCAAGCTTCACGAGGGCCGTCCTATACCGATGCAGTTCTGACCCATCCTCCCCCAGATCTATGCCGGACTACAAAGAAAGTTTGAGCCGTCTACACCCTAAGTCGCTGTTATGCCGGCGCGTATTCAATGACTTAGTTTTCTGCTACAGATTGCTGAAAGGTGAATTGAAGTCAAGCCGAGTAATTATTGGGTCTTCAGACCTTGCCGAGGGCGCACCTTTTCGCTTTCTCTACAATGTCCGAAACTCACAAAAAAGCAGCACGTTAAGGTTTTCAACTCCCTTTTCTTCCGGGGAGCAAGATGGCTTCAGTCACTACCAGCAGAGGTACAACAGTCCCCGAGCTTAGGCAAATTCAAAAGTGGGTTGAGAAAGATTGATCTGCTACAGGCTCTTAGAATACAAGATTTTCAAGTGTTTTCGTAATATTTGACAACTTTGACAGTTTCTTTTTTGCAGCTTTCTACTCCGTTATAAGAAACCTCGAGCTTCGCCCTTCGAAAAGAAATACCGGCCACTAATCTGAATGAAATTCTTTTTCTTCTCTTGTGCTTTTTCGCTTTTGTCAAAGCTTTTTCTCGTTAGCTTTAAACTGTTTTAATGGTTTTTTTGTCCTGTTTTTTGTTATTCTTAGTTACTTCTCAGTTGGTGAGCTGTTCTCCAAAGCATACTCATGACATGCCAGTAGAAATCAAATACTACTAAACCACATATATGCCTCGAAATACTCTAATGCTAGAATCTCCTCTAGGCGGGTCAGAAACTGAATTGTTAGGGGTAGGGAATACCTAACATATGAAAATTCAGTTTCTGATTCCATGTTTCCAGTTATTGTCTATGAGTGGCGTTCTCTCTAGCGCCATTCGCCGTCTGAATGTGGCAGCATTAGCGCAACAATCAAAGGCTGAGCGAACAAGGCTTCATACAGGTGGTCTAGTAGACCATTTCATTGTCTTTTGGAGAACTTTTTCACCTGCTTTCTTTGCAACTCGTGATGCGATATATGTCTTGGCATTAGCGCATGTTTACATGCATTAAATAAATAAATAAATAAATTTTGAGCGCATGTTTACAATGCGATTGAAATAAATAAATAAATAATTATTGTTTGACCGATTGCAGGTGTGCTTTATGGTAGGCATACTCTTTAGGGTGTGGCAAAGCCATTTGGATCTATTTAGTGTTGTTCATTAAAGATAGGTGTCGCTTTTTATGGCGAACCAGAAATTTCGGATTTAAAATCGCCATGCTTTTAAGAGAGTTATATACATTCAAAGAGGAATTGATCTGCTCTACAAAAGTATGAGTGTTCTTACTATCCATCTCAAGAGTCAAGGGTGGTTTTCGGTTTGAGGCATGCGAAATGCGGAGTCCGCGAGCAAAAATTGACCAACGACAACTTAGGCTGCTAACTTTATGCTTCAATTCGGAAGAAATCAAATCAATGATTGATACCCTCATACTTATGCATGACCTGGCTTCTTCTAAACATTTACACTAGTAGGATTCCCAACCAAGGGGTCGCATCATCGTGAGCACCATTACCTGAGATCGAGATCGAAATTTTTTTACAGCCGAGACATTGAAAAACTAGTAGAATTTCAAGAACAAGTCGTAACTAAGTTAGGAATGTACGCCTGGTTGGTTTTCTCATCTCCTCAAGGATAATTTCTTTCAAAGAAATGCGGTCACTTTTGTGGACAAAGCACCTTACTCCTAAACACCTAGAATTCGAGCTAATTCCTAACAAACATCAAAACAAAACAAATGGGCGAATAAAGCAGAAGAAGTGCTCTCAAAAGATATACCAGTTGATATAAAACAATAGCGTTTCAGAGGAAGAATTTCAATTTGAAAATTGCCATGACTTATCGGTTGGACAGTTCGAAAAGAAACAGGGCAAACCTTTTTCAGCAACCTAAGGGTGGAATGTTCAGAAGAGGTCATGAGTAAGTAGAGGGTACATCGTTGATTGATTTCTCCGAAGGGCACATAAAGTTAGAGCTAGTTGTCGGTTTGGTCAATTTTTGTCGGCGGGACTTCCCATTTCACAGGGTTAAAATTTGAAAACCATGGAACATATATGGAAGAAGAACACGACATTTTGTAGAGCAGACAATTCTCTTTTGAACGGTATATGATTCGATGTAACATGAGGATTTGGACAAAAAATTTTCGGTTGAAAAAAAGCGACACTATTTATGAGACAACCTAATAAATCTTGAACAACAATTCGATGCTTTAAAAACTTTATATCAAAAAGCTTCAAAGGAACTTAATCTCAAAAGCTTTCCAAAATTATTGCGATATTTCGGTGCCTAGCAGGCAATCTCAAAAGCTTTCCGAAAGCCGATTCGTCAGGCTTGAAATAGCTTTCATTAGTGAAGCCGGACAATATACAGTACTCGCCGTTTGAAATCGAAAATTCACGCGAATAACGCGAGTCCTCGTTAATTTCGTGAATTCGTTATAACTCGGTTCAAAATTGAGATTTTCAAAATCTGGAAAAAGCACTGAACTCAGCTCGTCGAGTTCTATAAGAATGTGCTTTTAATCTTTTAAAAAGCCCTACTTCAGACTGCGCCATGCACTCGGGCTTTGGCTCGGGAAAAAATTGTTTGAATGTGGTGCGCATATAATCCCGCTTATGCATTATGATCTTTCTTCAGAGAGATGGGGCTCAGTAGTTGCTCCAGAACGCGCCGCGTATCCAACATGGTTCATTGCATTGTGAAAGGATCGATTGCTTTTTTTTCAAGATTTCATGGTCCCTAGTCCATAGCGGCGCGTTAAATGACTCAAAATGTGCATGACTGCGCTCAACAACTCCTCCTCTCGTGTTCAAATGGAAATCATAGATCATTTTTTAGCAGGACAGTTAGCCTATTTGGTGAAATTTTCCAATGTTTGAGCGAAGGTTTATCCGAAATCTGAGAAGGTAGCGGGGAAATCTCTTTACGGTTGTAGAGCACGCTTTACTTGTTTGTAGAAATGAGATGATACGCTTGCTTGTTGACGAGTGCTTCCGCCGTGCTGTGGCTGTGGACATGCCTCCTCGTCATGCCCTTGTGAAAAGATCAGATTTTTTTGCATTTCCAGATGATCTCGCAGAATTGAAATGTGCCCGTTAGATTCCCCGTGAAAAATGCTATCGAGTGATATGCATTACTCCTCCCAGTTGAAACTGGTTTTTCACCGTTCTCAGCCTTCATCCATTGCCGATTGGATACTATAGCACGATTACTACCCCAAAATCTCAAAGTTTCATTTTTCGTCGAAACTTTGCCTATTGGGGTAATTCGATGCCCTGATTACGTATATGACATTCATTTTTGATGCTGGTGTCATTTGGCGCCAATAAGAACCTCTATAAATCTATATCTAGGACTATAAGAACCTTCCCTAAAGTTTTCTAGCGGCACTACACTGGATTGCGCCATGCACTCAGTTTTCATCTCAAAAAGTAG
>MU868983.1:34839-47281 GCA_036418205.1 Ostertagia ostertagi | reverse complement strand
TACTATTCCTCACGAACTCATTGAGTAGGCCAAGTCGCATTCAAATGCCAATACGATTCTGAATGAACGTAGGATGCGTGGCACGCCCCGAAGGATTGATCGACGTTGATACATATTCTCTTCTTCTTCTTCATGAGGGGTCGCGTAGGATGAAGGGCCTGAAATCTTATGAAAGTAATGAATTGAAGCTTGCATCCTCAGAGACTATAACGGTACCGATGAATAGGCCGTAGGCAAAGAATGTCCGCAACTGGGAAGGAATGGTCTCGAAGATTTCTAGCTCTGTTTTGCATCCATCAGCTTCACGCTTCTACAACGTAACGTAATTGTGACCGGGGAATTGTGATGGACGGGATTCGGAAATGTAGGCATGCATCTTAGAAGGTTTTGGAGAGAGAATTCAAGTAATCTCTTGCTCGAAGATAATTTTGCAAACATTTCAGAGCAAACAACTTTTCATTTCCCTCATGCCGAAAGGATTGCGTTTGTGACGGGATGCCTTTCTATCCGGTTTGCAATAGAAGGTGAGTCATATTTTAGGTTTTTAAAAAGTTATGAGCAAAAAGGTCTCCCATCCGAAGCTTCGGCGCTCTGTTTTTTTATAGCGATAGTCAAAAATATTATTTGGATTCCAGAGGAGACGTCTTTTACTCGCCTTGTCAAGCCGGTTGTCCTTTGAGCGGAGCCAATTTCAGTATCTACACAAAGGTATACTTTTTAAGGACCATAGGGCCATTGAGTTCCTAGTGCTATAGTACATCTTCAGATGGAGAAAGGGATGCCACTGACCTTCACGGAGTGCGAATGTTCTGGAACTCGTGACCTAGCCGTTAGCAGGGATTACTGTCCTACCGGTTTGGTTTTAGTTGAACACTTTGTTATATATCACTTTTGGGTTGTGGAGCTATGGGGGCAGTTCGGTGTGGTCTGCATGTCTAACTCTAAGGACAGAGTATTGATAACACAGTTGGCTCATTTGAAGGAGCTTCCCGAGGACCTGTGTGGTATCTCATGTCCTTCACATCCTATGCAGGTCCTGTCCCACTTTTCGCAGTTAGTCATGGGTCCTCACACCCTGGAGCTCCTTCCGTGTCCACCTTTCCTTTGGCTAGAGCAAGGATGTCCTCCCCTGGCTCAGGATCGTTTCCAAGGCTGATCCAACTGGTCCAACGGGTCCTCGTCAAAGTATACTTACGAGTAGGGATTAATAACACTCCTATCCTTAGCGTCATCCACTCTTCTTCCCTAGGCCGATGTCAGACTTTGCGAATCGCGCGATTCGCTAGCGTCTGCGGTCGCGTCGCGGCCAGTGAATCACTCAATTGGCTGGTACCGCAACGCGACCGCGGACGCTAGCGAATCGCGCGAATCGCTAGTAGCGAATCGCGCGATTCGCAAAGTCTGACATCGGCCTAATACTGCGGATTCTTGAACGAAGCTCACGGGGCAATGGTAGTGCCCTATCAATTTTCACATTTTTTAGTGTTGTCTCGATTAGTCATGCTTATCTCATTTCAGAGCAGGCTGCAATAGCAGTTCATATGTTTTTGGGTTGCAATGGGCATAGGGCTCAGTTTTTGGGTCGGGCCTTTCGTTGTTCATGAAGGGGTGATTGTTCTGAGGTAGGATGAAGCATCGTTTGTCTACGGATTTTTATTGCTAGTGCACGATCATTAAGTGTATTCAGAGGTCCTGGACCCCGGAGCCCGTTAGTATTTCACTAAGGGTATTTAATAGTTTCCTCGTCGTGTACTAGGCTCTAGTGGAATGTTTTCCCTAAGCTACATTTAGTAGCGGCGGGAAGAAAGGTAAGCTACTAAAATTAGTTGTCAGCACCCTCGCCACTCTCAGGTATTTTGGGGTAAGTATTGACTTGCGTTGGTGTTTGAAGATGTGGCTTGAGAGAAATATGCAGGCAACTAGACCTGCCGGTGAGTTGTGGCAACGGATCATGCTTAGGATAGGTAGGCATTATATGGGGACGGTAGAACGAAATATGGAGATACGGCGCTACCGATGATTTATCTTATTCAAGATTGCACGCCATCTTACGGAGGTTTACGTCTTTTCTCGTTATTGTCCGATATTTGGGTGATCTACTGGGCAAAAGGCTTGAAACTGGTTGACGAAGAAGACGAGCCGAAGAAAACAAGCGAAAGCGATGATGATGCTCAGGAGCTCAGGCCACTCACCGAAGGCATTGAAAAAGTCGAACCTCTCACTGTTCCTCTTTATGATAGATCCCATAGTAAGGAAGCGGTATTAGAAGACTGACACAATGACAAGCGCCCAGAATGTTTCCACCCGGAGCGGGTATTTTCGATTGTAGTTTTGAGAATTTGTGAATACAGTACGGTATTGTTGCTTGTTATTGTGATAGCACAAGAATATCAAAAGACGGGCTTAATATAATAAATTCATTGAAACCTGATGTTGGTGGTTCATGGCAGGATAGTACGTCAAACAGTTGCTCCCTAAGGCCGATGTCAGACTTTGCGAATCGCGCGATTCGCTAGCGTCCGCGGTCGCGTTGCGGTACCAGCCAATTGAGTGATTCACTGGCCGCGACGCGACCGCAGACGCTAGCGAATCGCGCGATTCGCAAAGTCTGACATCGGCCTAAGGGAGGGGGCATGGTGTAAGTAAAATTGTCAGCGCACGCAACACATCCCTTGTCTTTCGTTTCTCTTTTCCATGTCATTTTTCCTCTTGAATATAGTCAATTCAGAAGCCCTCAGAAAGGGCATCAAGACGTTCGGCCCATGAATAGCCAATAGATAATCGATGGCGTACTGTGGGCTGCACGTGGTGTATCACGCACGGGTTACACAACACATGTGAGCAGGGTCAAGCGAACCGTCGAGGAAAATTCGGAAATACGACCCCCCCCTCCTCCCCAAAGGCCGAAGTCCATGAAACGACCCTCTTCAAAAGCCGAACTATGAAAAGGTTGTTTAATTCTCCCCAAAACTGTTCATAAAAAAGCCCTGCTACCCCACCGTCCACCAAAAAATTCGTTTAAGAAGTACAAAAGTGAAAAAGTCAAAGAATGATCATTATTGATGAGTCCTACCAAACGAGCAAACGAGAAACGGAGCAAAAAACGACAAACTAGTCACTAAAAATGGCATACTATGACAACATCTCCTCTTTATTTTTCCCTTCGGAATTCTTGCCGAATTCCATTGGGTTGGTCCATAATTTGTGGCCGATTTTGGTTCAAATTCAATTTTCTTCATGTCAAATTAGCTTCATGATGAAATAAGTTAATATGTTGAAGAACACATCAGGACCTTCAGCCAGGATGATTCAGAAGCTTAAGTGCGCAAAGGGATAATTAAGTAGGAATCAAAATAGATCAACAACCAAACCCAACGATTTTGCCTTGCGACAATTTTAAGAAGAACCTTGCAAGGAGCGCGGTAGGCAAGATCAGCGCTACGTTTGCCCCAGTCTTTGCTACTGATCGGGCACTGAGCTATTGGCTCAATAGCATCGGCAAAGGCGATAGGAGCTGCAAAGTTCGACCTCATCATGGACCCCCAGTCACTTTCGATGAGGACCCTTGCGCTACGAATAGGAAGTGCATCCGGACGCTATTAGCAGGAAACTGTAGCAAACATCTGGACGCAGCCTACGCTCCATGAGTCGACACCTGAATGGAAGGGGCTGTAGCAGAATGAAGCCTCGATGGAAACAGCATGCATCGACTGACCATGACCGAGAAGCACGCCTGACCATCTGCAGAAGTTTCATTCTGCGACCGTATAGACAAGACATTCCCTAGTTGGTCACCAGTGCAGATGAGTCATGAGTCCCCTACGATAACAACACGCGGCTCGCCCGGTGGCTACCTCGCAGCCTGGACGCAGCACATCAACCAAAACCCGAGCTGTTTCATCAGAGGGTGTGACCCCCGTTTTGTTGGATTCGCTGGGTATCCCGTTTTGAGAACCATTTCACTTTATGCAGACAAGCATTGCGAAGGTAACCATGGAATAGCTTCCAAAGTTGGCCGCAGCAGTGCGGGAGGACGGTTGGAAAAGTCTCAAAATCTCCTTTATCCGGAGGACCGCCCGAAATCACATTGCAAAGATAACTCGCCACGTTTCGAGGGAAACTGGCTGGACCACGACACCACATCTGTCGTATAGCCCTACATTGCTCCATCGTACTATCACCTCCGCCGCTTTTCTTATGTGTTGACGCCACTTTTCCCGATGCTTTGATCTGGGTGGATATTAACTGACTTCAAGTCTACGTGCAATGTATCGAGCCATCGCTGCTTCGGGCGCCCCCTAGGCCGCTTTCCGGGCACGTCAAGGTTGAGACCGATCTTACAGACACTGTCATCTTTCGCGCGAAGGACATGACCATACCATCGAAGACGGGCTTCGCGCATCTTGTCGACAATTGGAGCCACCCCGAATCGCTCTCTGATGACATCGTTTCGGAATGTGGTCTACTCGTGTGACTCCGGCTGTCCATCGCAGCATCTTGGTCTCCATCACACTTAGCCGTGCTTCGATCTCTTTAGTCGTAGGCCAGCACTCAGCACCGTAAATCGCGACCGGCCGGATGACGGTCCTATAGATCTTAGATTTGAGACGTTCTGGCATGTTTTTATCGCAGAGAACGCCAGTCATCGAGCGCCATTTCGACCAGGCTGCATTCACGCGAGAATTCGTTTCGAAGACCAGGCTGCCGTCAGACGCGATTGCTGATCCAAGATACTTGAATGATGTTGCACGAGTGAGTTCAGTACCATTGATCTTAATAGAGCCTAACTCACTCGAATCGGTGGTCAAGTACTCAGTCTTCTTAACGTTCAGCTTGAGCCCGAACATAGCTAGACGATCGGACCAGGCTTGTACCTGTTGCTCGAGCGTGCTTTTATCTTCGCTAGCGAGCATCACGTCATCAGCATAAAGAAGCGTCCATGGAGCCGGCTTCTGGAGATCTCTCGTAATGGCATCCATGACGACAACAAATAGGAGTGGGGATAACGCAGAGCCTTGATGTACCCCGACAGAGATGGGAAAATCCATCGATGTTCCTGCTGCCGTTTGCACTCGGCTCTTTGGACTCGAGTAAAGGATGCGCACCCACTCAATAAGCTCTTCAGGCACGCCATGCTGTCGTAAGGCATACCATATAACGTCACGCGGAACGCGGTCGAATGCCTTCTCCAAATCTAGGAAGGCAAGGTGCACCGGTCTTTGTTTCTCGCGATGCTTTTCTAGCAGAAGGCGAGCGGCATGTATGGCATCGATAGTGCTGCAACTAGCCACAAAACCACACTGGTTGGTGGTCAGCTCGACGATGTCCCGGATACGGCTATCTACAACTCGCTCAAAGATTTTCATGCTGTGCGAGAGCAGGCGAATTGGACGATAGCTAGTGCAGTCTCCTGGACTGCCCTTCTTCTTCCAGATAGGAATCGTCGTGCTTTGTTGCCAGCTTTCAGGCACCTTCTTCTCTGCAACGATCTGGTTGAAGAACTCCGTCAACCATTCTGCAGGATTCCAGCATTTTTTCCACAAGTCCGCCGCTAAGTCGTCAGGACCAGTTGCTTTGCCTGATTTCATCTTCTTCATGGCCGTGATGGTCTCCTCCACGGTTATCTTCTGAACGGGACCGTGTACTGGCGGAGCGCAGGGGATGGCGGGATGAGTAAATTCGACTGTTGAGATGTTTTCGAAGTAGTCACGCCATCGTTTCAGTGTTTTCTTGCGGTCCGTCAAGAGGTGGCCATTCTCGTCATTTATGCCGAAGAATTTTTCTATATCCTCGGTCTGGCGATGGCGGGTCTTTGCAAGTCGGTAAACGTACCGCTCTCCCTCGCGCGACTCGAGTTTGTTTTGCTGATATCAGTGAAACTGATATCAGTTTCACTGATATCAGCAAAATGAGCTGCTTTAGCGGAAGCAACGGCCTTCTTTGCCTCTTTCTTCGCTATCTGATAGCTCCGCCAGTTCTCAGCTGTCTTTTCGTGAAGAAATGCGTGGTACCGCTTCTTCTTTTCGCGCACTTTCTCTCTGACCTGGTCCGTCCACAGCCACGTTTGCTTGTCAATTCTCCGCCGCCCCTTCGTCATCCCGAGCTTGAGGTCACCTGCGACAATTATAGCTTCTTGTGACGGAACCTCAGCTGTCTTCTCATCAAGCAGATTCCAGAACTTATCTTTGGCTTGTTCGGAGCATCCGGTCTGCGGAGCGTACGCAGAGAAGAAGTGGTATTTTCGTTGTTCAATGACGACAATGATTTTCATTAATCGGTCGTCGAAGCGCTCCACGTTTACTATCGAAATCACGAAAGCGTTCAGAGACAATCATCCCGACGCCATTGGTGGTTTTGGGACCGCCACAGAGAACGGCTTTGAAGCCGCGGCCAATGTCCCTCGACTTGCAGCAGGACCACCTCGTTTCCTGCACGGCACAGAAGTCTATTCGTCGGCGCTCTAGCGCTTCTGCCAGCTCGCTGGAGCGGCCCGTCAACGTGCCAACATTTAATGTTGCAACGCGGGTCTTCGATACGTTGCATGGCTTTTGGACTAGCCTAGTTGCCCCCCGATGCCGTCCTTGCACCGGAGACCCTCGCATACTTTTCACACTCGCCGGGCTTTGCGAGTGCGCGTCGGCTCCCGCGGACGCCGTAGCATTATCTCGAGATTCATATAGCGACATTGACATTTGTGATGTGACGTGGGTGTTCGTAGGCCGGCCTGTCACGAGGGCCTGTCGCCTGCATTCGAATGTCCGTGTTCAGCTCAGCTCACAGTGAGCAGTTCCCAGTGGCACCCCTTGGAGGAACGGACACCGCCCCCAATAGAACTACTACTATGGCTCTCAATTTATACGTCCCCCTTCGGTTGAAAAAAGAACTTAACCAAGGTCAACCCTACGTTGCGACAAGTACCATTGGGGGGGGGGGTTGTATTTGGTTGGGCTAGTAGGGTGAGGGGTCGTACTCTCCCGGAGGGATTCTTGATGGACATAGATTGCAGCCACGAAACCACATATGAGACTGAAGTGTAGTTGGAGTATTGGACCGAGACAACGTCGACCTAACTATATATAATCGGCTAAGCGGTTGTGTGTGTGTGTCTGTGTGTATGTGTTTGTCTGTCTGACCGGAAATTCATAGCTCGGGCACCAGTGGTCGTCAGGAGTTGGTTTCAAGATATGATATAGGGGGTGGGACGGGAACATATTTGGTGGGGTACAGAAAGTGATAACAACTGATAAGGGCTGATAAGAGGCGCTAGAACGCAAGTCGCGAAATTCATAGTGCGCTTCGCAGCAGTCGTCAGGAGCTGATTTTGGGGCATGATATAGGGGGTGGGACGGAACATATTTGGGGGTCACAAGTGATAACGACTGATACTGCTACCTCTTCTTGAATGGTCATGGCAACCTGGGTGAATTTCCGTGTCGTCCCCTTCATTGCTAGTGCTATAGATTCTCTTTCTGCGAAAGATCGTCGCTGCCTCACTCCACAGCGCCAGTATGATACATTTCCGCAAAACCAGGGCAGATGGCTAATGTCTTCTACATATTCGTGGTGATTACATTCTATCAATACGTGAAGTTGACACTCGCGCCAAAGTTTTATTCAGCGATTAATCTTTGCTGCACAATTGAGAAAACACATTTGAATGGAATATCTAGCAAAACGCAGCAAATCGGCAAGCTTCTTCTTCACTAGCGCCTTGTTCCTGAAAATATGCCAATATATATCCCTTGAAAGGTGTTTTAAAATTCTGCTTGTTAGATACCCTTCATTGTTGACTCTATTTATGATAGAATGTGCTAGAGCGTTCATGCGTAGCTTTAGCGGATACTTTGTGATAGCTGTGGACTCTTTTTTTGAGTTTGTCATCATCTCATCAGGTTATTAGGCACCAATGGGTTCACAACAACTAAGGCAATGGGCAATCTCTAATGGTAAAGCTGCAAACCTGAAAGACTCGATTCCCTTAGAATAGTTCCGGAAATGGTCAACATGTTCCTAATATTAGGTTGTCCGGAAATTAATGCCGGTTTTGACCTCCGTCTTCAAAGCAACATATCTCAGACTGGTTTGATCAACGAACTTGAGATACAGGAACAATTGAAGCTCAAATATCGGCCAAGGTCTTTTCCATCATGTCTCGGTTTTCAAATCTTTTTCTCCCCAAGAAGCTGTCGAGATTGCCGGAAAACAGGAGGTTGGTGAGGGTGAGATCCTGCGAATGCACTGTAAGAAGCAAAGCTGGATAGGTTGATTTATCCCTTTCTTACGAAGACCTTTGTGCGACATGTGGCTGGGCGTCAACATGGAGAACAGTTCTTTTCCTTCTTCTGGTTAGAGGCCTTGCTCTTTACGGAGCATTATATCGATGTTATGGACAGACATTGATGCTCTACCAAAATCACCTGGGTTCAGAAAGCTGCGATGCATCATTACTCCGGAAGGCCACGAAACCATCAGCATGGTCCTCACCTTGTAGAAATTCTACTTTGGAAAAAGTTTTTGATGTTCGTAGTTGTTTAGATTTTTGGAAAATTGCTCTATTCTATAGCGAAGGGTCCTATTTCCGTCGAGGATGACGAAAAGTTCCAGAGTCGGACATTTTTGTTGAGTAAAAAAAGTTGTGCCAAGATCCCTGCAAGGTGACTTTGCTGCTGCTCAGTCAGTTCATGCGGTACCCACTTGTCCAGCTTTCTTACCTTCCCAAGTACCTTCAGGCGCTCCGAAAATTTCAGTATGCTTGCTCAAGGTTATGCTGCTGGCTGCCGTACACTTGTTTGGAAATCTTCTTCTGCCGGGTCTTCAGAAGGCCGCCGTCAAGAGGAGAATGTCGTCCGTAACCCCCTCACTTCGAATCTAGATTTCCCTAACTTGAAAGCTTCGGAGCCATCGAAGCAGTGTGCTTTTATTGCAACATCCTTAGCCCCACACAGCAATCCTATTCCGAGCTGTCCGCACAGCACCCTCTCCAAATTTCAACTCATAGAAGTGAACCTGCTCAAACCACTACTTTGACGCCTTCACTTCAAACCTTTAAAAAAAGTGAGGCCCGAGTCCCATCAAAATACAATGGCCGTGCAAGAAAGAGAATGAAATGGGCTTTCCAACGATATGCAATAGTACAGCAATCGTATGGAAATTTCTCGGAAAAATATCAAATAAAGTATGAGACATTGAAACCGGCATTAATTTCTGAAACCGGCATTAATTTCCGGACAACCTAATACAAATACCGACACAATATCTATTGTATTAGTTCAACAGCAGGTGTCAAGGGAATTCAGAACCCGTCCATCCTCCTTCTGCCAACTTCAGATTTGGAAAGGTGGACAATCAACATGCTTAGGTGACTTATTTTTACATTTATATACTATAGATATTTTCAAAGCGAGGAAACCAACTTGCAACATATAAACGAGCACATCTATGAAAGGACGGTAGCACATTCCATCACAATCTTCAGGACCATCTTCGCACATATATTGTGCGAGAGCCTGCAAAAATGCCCCTTTTTGCGACTATTCCACGAAATGGTTGTGTGTAAATTCTCAAGGAAATCATGTTGGTTCATAAACGATTGAAGAATTGGCTGGAGCACTGATCAGTCCGCACACACATATCATACAGGGTGGCCACAAATAAGGGTAACAAGATGGAGTGATCATGGAGAATCTGTACAACCAAAAAAAGCAAGAAAAAAAACGAAAATACAAGGGGAAAACAGAAATGTATTCATTGAAGATAAGTAAATAAACAACCACATTACCCTTCCAGGTGGCTAAGTTCCACTCTGGCATAGGATAAAAGTTATTGAGTGATATGAGCATACGGAGAATTGGGAAATGTGATTGAAAAGCTCATATCTCCGAAATGTCGTCCCGTCAACTATTAGGTTGTCTCATAAATAGTGTCGCTTTTTTTCAACCAAAAAATTTTCATCTAAATCCCCATGCTTTTACATCGTTCATATACCATTCGAAAGAGAATTGTCTGCTCTACAAAATGCTATGTTCCTCTTCCACCTCTGTTCCAGGGTTTTCAAATTTTAGGCCTGCGAAATGGGAGGTCCAGCCGACAAAAATTGACCAAACCGACAACTAGCTCTAACTTTATTTCCCTGGGAGAAATCAATCAATGATGTACCCTCTACTTACTCATGACCTCTTCTGAACATTCCACTCTTAGGTTGCCGAAAAAGCTTTGCCGTGTTTCTTTTCGAATTGGCTGACCGATAAGCCATAGCAATTTTCAAATTAAAATTGTTCCTCGTAAACGCCATTGTTTCATATCAACTGGTGTTCCTTTTGTGAGCACTTCTTCTGCTCTATTCGCTCATTTGTTTTGTTTTATGTTTGTTGGGAATTAGTTCGAATTTTAGGTGTTTAGGAATAAGGTGCTTTATCCACGAAAGTGACCGCATTTCTTTGAAAAAAATTATCCCTGAGAAGATGAGAAAATCAACCAGGCGTACATTCCTAACTTAGTCATGACTTGTTCTTTAAATTCTACTAGTTTTTCAATGTCTCGGCTATAAAAAAATTTCGACCTAGATCTCAGGTAATGGTGCTCGACCGTCGAGTTCTGGTTGAAAAACCAGGTCTGGAAATGGAACGACGCGACTTGTTGGGAAACCTAATAGTGTAATGTTAGAAGAGGTCATGCATAAGTAGAGGGTACATCATTGATTGATTTCTCCCAAGGGAAGATAAAGTTAGAGCTAGTTGTCGGTTTGGTCAATTTTTGTCGGCTGGACCTCCCATTTCGCAGGCCTAAAATTTGAAAACCCTGGAACATAGGTGGAACATCTTGTAGAGCAGACAATTCTCTTTCGAATGGTATATGACACGATGTAAAAGCATGGGGATTTAGATGAAAATTTTTTGGTTGAAAAAAAGCGACACTATTTATGAGACAACCTAATGTATTTCTCGAGCATCAGGACTTATTTTATTCAGAGCGTGAACTTTTGGATTTCAAAAGGTTGTATCAATCTTGAGAAATACTTCAATGCAACGTAAGAGCTTGCAGGACAAACTAAAGATCTGTCTATTTTAAAAACTGTTCCAGCCCTTCCACGATTAGGCGATTAGTCTATAATTAAAGATATACGTATAGATTAGGCGGTTAGGCGGAGGCGATTAGGTGGGAAGACTACATACGTATTGATTGGTTTGCTCCGCCCATGGAGCGTTGTAGGCGAGTAGGCGAGTAGGCGATCGCGATTAGGCGATTGTTCGATCAGCAGAGAAATAAATTAGCTTGGATGCAGAAGTGTTTCTTGGGATCGCAGGTCTTAGACTCTCATTCAGGGTCAATCGCGCGTCGAGGAGTCCTCGACACGTCACAGGGGGGAGGGGGTCGTTTCGGAAGGAAGAGATCGGGCCGATTGATGCAGTAGGATCATCGTCGGAGGACAAACATCAAGGATCGAATCGATGCCAGGCCAGAGGATTTCCAATAACAATTGATTCCGCCCACACAAAATCTTCGTGATTCAGAGGTGTCCGCTTAGCAATTCTTAGTTACTTCAGTGTTTTATCACCACACAAGTTAAAGAATCCGAAATTCGCACGTTTTCCAAGGGATATTTTATCTTTCAAGTGAGTCCTCGAATCTGAAGGGATGTGAAGCACACGGCGCATCCCAGAGTGGGCCCAGTTGGTTGCGCGCGCTTCAACTACGGCTCTCTGGAGAAAAGAATCTCAATTCAGGAAAAATCAAGAGGATTCTGAAAGGGTTCGTGTGAAATTACAGGGAGGAGTACACCATTCAACAAGAAACGCAGTCGTCAGCGTCTAACAAAAATCGCCGCACCAACTGCCGCGCGCGACGCTGCCCGCCGCGTGAGTGGCGTGACCTCATTGGCCGACGATTGAATTGACTGTCTCCCCCCAGTATCGTAACAAGCAACTCAAGGTGTTGTGAACTATGAACAAATAATTTAACCCTTACCTCTCTTGGGTTGCTCAATTTTTTCATTGGCGCGACCTTGGATTTGCATTCAGAGCAGTACTTTTTGCAGTTTTCGGAGAAGCTCGATGAGATCACGAGCGCCAGAACAATCAAAGATTTCATTTTTCGTCTCCTGATTAGTTGTCGGTACCTGAAAATACATTACCGCTCTGACCAACGTTGGCGTCGGAATTATCCCTGCTATACATAATGCGCTATTTATGGGTTTACGGACAACTTGGACTCGGTCCTTTAAACTGCCTTTATTTGATGCTCTCGCGTGCACTGTCTCGCTTAGACAGCGCTTATGATTCTGGTGTTTCGCGGCAGAGAACATGGGGGAGAGTTCAAGTAGGCACGTAATCCTGTTTATGGGTTTATACGTCGGTCACGATATTCTCTAATTTCTGAAGGTTCACCTGGTGAAGCCGGGCCAAAGGTGAGGTGAGTGTACTTTCCAATAAATACAAAACATCCA
>MU868983.1:14446-33472 GCA_036418205.1 Ostertagia ostertagi | reverse complement strand
CGTGGCCTCATTGGCCGACGATTGAATTGACTGTCTCCCCCCAGTATCGTAACAAGCAACTCAAGGTGTTGTGAACTATGAACAAGATAATTTAACCCTTACCTCTCTTGGGTTGCTCAATTTTTTCATTGGCGCGACCTTGGATTTGCATTCAGAGCAGTACTTTTTGCAGTTTTCGGAGAAGCTCGATGAGATCACGAGCGCCAGAACAATCAAAGATTTCATTTTTCGTCTCCTGATTAGTTGTCGGTACCTGAAAATACATTACCGCTCTGACCAACGTTGGCGTCGGAATTATCCCTGCTATACATAATGCGCTATTTATGGGTTTACGGACAACTTGGACTCGGTCCTTTAAACTGCCTTTATTTGATGCTCTCGCGTGCACTGTCTCGCTTAGACAGCGCTTATGATTCTGGTGTTTCGCGGCAGAGAACATGGGGGAGAGTTCAAGTAGGCACGTAATCCTGTTTATGGGTTTATACGTCGGTCACGATATTCTCTAATTTCTGAAGGTTCACCTGGTGAAGCCGGGCCAAAGGTGAGGTGAGTGTACTTTCCAATAAATACAAAACATCCATCAGCCAAGCGGAGCCCAGCTCGCTGTGAGCGTAGGGTGCCTCAAAATTAGCGGTACTGGTGACCATGACTAATTAAAATTAGCCTTGATACTGGAGGAAAAGGGAGAGTAAAGGTGTACAGTCAAGTCAGATCGAGTTGGGGGAGGTCTAACTTCGGTGGGCGGAGCTCTACAAAAAAGCGGTGCTCAACGAAAAAAATCATAGCTCGGTTAAGAAAAGTCGACAGAGCAGAACAAAAAACTGTGTAGGGAAAAGGTATAAGGTATTCATAACGTGAGCGGTCGCCCCCCCCCCTCACAATGAGTGGAGTGTGCCCTGAAGTGTACAGCTTTCCTACAAAATCTCCTAACACGGTTCCTGCCTCTTTTCTTTCTCTTTTTTTCCTACGTCCCAGAGAGCGGAAAAAAGGTAGATAGAGGTCAGAAGGAGGGGAGATTAAATGTTAGGCATGCACGGAGTTTGCCACAAAGCTTCATTATTTGATTCCAAGAACTCCCGGAGGCTGGGAAAAAAGGTGCCAGCGAACGGCGTAAAGAAGGAGGCCAACTGTTATTGATGGTCATGGCATGCCCCTAAAAGGGCAGAGTTTGTTATCAAACCTGTGATTCGATTGCGTGAAGTGAATGAATGTTCTTAACGCCCCTCCCCCTGAAGGAATCCTTGCAAAAATTCTTGCATTCTTTCTTAACATGAATGTGTCAGTTGTGATCACTGGAAACAGCACACAAAGTTTCACGCATGAAGATTCGGTTTCCGAAGAGAAACAAACTCACAAAAATCCATCTATGGACAATCGAAGGTAATTTGGGCGTAACCAAAGGCATGGAATTCGTCCGCGTATACTGGGGCACCCTCGTACGCGGGTTCTACCTTGTCGCGGTGTACGAGCTTGAGGCGAGGTCGGAATATTCGCCAGAATAGGGTTGCGCCGAAACCCCATACCGATTCCGTGACTAAAGAACCCAAAGTGCCCAAGCCCTTGGTGGGACGGCGCTCTCCTTGAGCAACAGGAACGCCCTGGTAAGGCTATCCTGTGGGACGAAAATACCTACGACCACTTCTCCAATCGCCTTAGTCCCCTGCAGGCTGTCCCTGCCCAGTCAGGTAGCGCTGGATCAGCAAACAGCCAAAGGCGAAGAAATCTCAGGGCCATAGGCTGCCAAAGGAAAACGGACAAGAGTTAGCCAGTTAATCGCTTGCACATACAATTGTCGAGGCATTAATTCGGCTGCTCAGCTTCACGGCACTAGTTGACGAAGCACGACGGATCAAATATGATGTCATCGGTTTGAGCGAAACAAAACGAAAAGAACCCGCTGTCATGCAAATGGAACGATGGAACAACAGTTTTTCTAGGAGGTCGTGAAATCAACTCAACCTCAGGAGGCATTGGATTCATCGTATCACCAGGCTTCTCAAAACACATTCAGAGCGTAACTTTTTACGGGCACCGCTTTGGCATTCTAAATGCAAGTATTTCGAAGGAGATAAGAGTTACTGTTTTGCAAGTCTACGCACCGACAGCAGATAGCGAACGAAGAACAACACGATGACTTTTACGAACAATTAGCCGAACTTGTGAGTGGTCATAAAAGTAGCTACGTCATAGTAATGGGCGATTTCAACGCCAGGATCGGACCACGAACGCTAGACGAGGTTTTTATTGGCCCGCACTCTTCAGAGAGTCGCAACGAAGCTGGACAGAGATTAGCGGATTTCTGTGAACTTCACCATCTCTTCCACGGCAATAGCCAATTTCTCAAACCTCCACACAAAAGGTGGACACATGTATCTCCAAATGGAGAATATTATCACGAACTCGATCACATCCTGTGCAATCGGAGGGCCATGACAGATGTGGCAGTCGTCCCTTCATTCAACACAGGGAGCGATCATCGACTATTACGGGGCCGGTTCCACTTTGATCGTGGTCTTGTTCGCCTCATTCGAATACGTTCGAGACTACCACGCCCTACCGTTCTCAATACAGATGCAGTTACAATGCTCACAAATGGAGAGTCTTTTGAAATGATTGAAGACATCAACGACGACTACGACAATCTTATAAGGACGATATCAAGAATTGCAGAAAGCTGCCGTAGTATAGCCCCGA
Organism: Ostertagia ostertagi; assembly: GCA_036418205.1. NCBI lineage: Eukaryota > Metazoa > Nematoda > Chromadorea > Rhabditida > Trichostrongylidae > Ostertagia > Ostertagia ostertagi. The sequence goes on along the minus strand of MU868983.1, from coordinate 30,778 downwards.
ATCACAACGCTCGTCGCATTTCCGCCTCTACTCGTGCCTTACTCGAGAAAAGGAGGAATATGGATCGGAAAGAAAATCATGTCGAATATACGCTACTAAGTCGTTTGTGTAGACGGCGCATCACTGAAGACCACATCAACTTCACAAGATCCAGACTTTTAAGCGAGGCTGAAGGCAAAAGGAGCTTAAAAGCAGCCAGAAAGAAAGTTTGCAGAACATCGTTTGATAATCCCATGTCTAAAGACTAAAGATGGTTCGCGCTGTACATCTATGCCAGAAATGGAACAAGTTATGGCAACATTTTATTCCACTCTCTTCAAATCGGAGTCCCTGTTATAGCAGAAGAGAAGCTGACCACGGACAAAGTGTTGCCATTTCTTTCTTCGGAGGTACGGCATGCGATTCAAACAATGCCACGAGGAAAAGCTCCAGGAAAAGACGGCATCACCATTGAGCTTCTACAAGCCTGTGGGCCGACTTTATATCGAGCGCTTGCCAAGAGATACACACGTTACATAAATGAATGCGAAGTCCCAAAAGCATGGAAGCAATCATCGACGGTTTTGCTATTCAAAAAAGGCGACAAAGAAGACCTAGCGAATTACCGTCCCATTACGCTTCTGCCGGTGTTATATAAAGTATTCACTCGCTGCATACTGGCACGTATCCGAAGAACATTGGAAGAAGCTCAACCGGTAGAACAAGCAGGCTTCCGTCGAAACTTCAGCACACTCGATCATATTGTAACCTGTCGAAGAGTTATTGAAGCATCGCGCGAATATCACTTACCGCTTGTAATGACCTTCATCGACTACAAAAAAGCGTTCGATTCAGTGGAGCCAGCGATGGTCTGGAACGCATTAAAAGATCAAGGAGTTGAAGAGATATACGTGAAAGTGTTACGGGAGTGCTACACGGACTGCACAACGATATTTCATCCGTTCCACAAAGACGTCGTGGTTGCAGTAGAAAAAGGAGTAAGACAAGGTGACCCAATATCTCCTAATCTTTTCACTGCATGCCTTGAGTCCGCTATACGCCGCTGCGAATGGAGCAACTTTGGAGTGGATGTCGATGGTACACGGCTCAATCATCTGCGTTTTGCTGATGACATAGTCCTGATCACAGAATCTTCGCAACACGCCTCAGAGATGCTACGACATCTGGACGAAGAAGGAAGTCATTATGGACTAGTTATCAACACGTCAAAAACAAAGGTGATGCGGAATTCGTTCACAGATGGCAACGCTGTTCTCTTAAATGGAAGCCCCATCGAAGACGTCAAAGAATTCATTTACCTCGGGAGCCAATTGAACATGAAGAATGACCTGTCTGGAGAGCTAAACAGACGCCGCAGAGCGGGCTGGGCTGCCTTCAAATCCATAAGAAGTGTTACCGAGGATACTAGGGATAGCAAACTGCGTGCGGACCTATTCAACTCAACGGTTCTACCTGCTCTTACATACGCAGGAGAAGACTTGGACTCTAACTAAGTCCTTAGAAAAACAATTGAAGTCCGCCCAGGCATCGATCGAACGCCGTTTAGTGGGTTTCACTTTGAGACGACAACGAGAACTAGAACTTCACAATTCGGACATCAGGGCCATATCGAAAGTGAAAGACGCCCTCCTTCACGTCGATGAGGCAAAACACAGATTCGCTGGTCATTTGATGAGGAGAAATGATGGCAGATGGAGTGCTGCAACTGTGCGATGGTACCCGCGCGAAAAGAAACGACCACCCGGCCGTCCTCCAGTACGTTGGGCAGACTCTCTAGCTTATCGCAACAACATATTTGATCCCGTGTCCCTTAAGGTGTCTGTTCATTGGACAACCATAGCTCAAGACCGAGAACGATGGAAGAGAAGTTGGGACCCGCGCAAGGCCAACCGCCAAGCAGATGAACGGGTCGTCTAAGTATCTAAGTATCTAAGTATACTGGGGCACCTACGTATCAGGGGCCGTAAGGTATGCTTCCCCGAAGGGTTAGGGGACGAAAGTTCCTTTAAATTTTCTCTGTAGTCCCAACTGGGATTGTCCTGATAAAGGGCCTACATCTAATATATGTGTGTAGCTTAAAGCGAGAAATTACGATAAAATTTCTGTGCAGCATGGAAGAACGAGCAGCACTTCAAGCAGTAGCTAGAGCCCAAAGGAATCGAGATGTGGCCTTTTTGTGACTAAAGGTGCGCTCGTTGCAGCGCCCTGGGGCTGCCAATCCTTTCTGAGCTCCGCCTCCGCCTCAAACGACCTCCTAGTTGGTTGCTAGCTCGTCCATTATCGGAGGTCAACGGGCAGAGAAGTGGTCCCATTTTGCGCGTTTTTGACGGATTTCTTTGCTTTTTTCGCTACTAGGGCATTATTCAGCATCTTCACTTCCACTATGAGCACAACAGAATCCTATCGCAATCTCTCGCTTTAAAGTAAGCATGCATTGAAAATAAAGAAACAGTATCGTTCAAAACAAAAAATTTAAAGGGACTTTCGTCCCCGCAACCATTCGGGGAAGCATACCTTACAAGCCCAGGCGACGCAGGGAAAGAATCGGGTTAAAGCGCGCGATTTTGGAGAGTAGAGACAAATCGATCGATAGAATAGGATGGAGTAGAAGTGTGAATGCAATAAGTCAGAAGGCCAGAAAGAGTTTCTAGTGAAGGCACTCCAAGAACCAAGTGGAAGCATCCCCGTCGCCAGCATTTGTGAAAGACGTCCGTGGGCACTTTGAACGCGTAGCAGCCCTTTCGATTTTTCGAATTTTTTTTACCAAAACAAAAGCAATATCTGTTCTCATTCTTATCGTGGATAATGAGTCTCAAGCCAGTGATTTATGGCTGAAATAGAATCATGATTTTTCCGTGAAGGATTCCTTGTAAGGGCATGAGAACAATATCGTTATCCTCAAATCTCCACACGTTGAAACAGCAGAACCTTGCGTGTTTTATCCGCGATGTGGTCACGCCCCGCAGCTCGCCGCGCGATTTGCCGCGTGCCCGGACGAGCCAAAAGACGGTCGCTTAGCCATAAGCTCTACTAATTGTTCAGTAGAGGCATTTGTTGTAGCTCGATCTTGTCACCATATCTATGCCCCAGACTGTATTTCAGGAATATTCCCTACACATTTAAATACCATCTTGCGATATCTAAAGAGCCTTGCCTTGCAGAGAATGGCTGTCTGTGAGAAAAGGAACCATTTTAGACGGTCCAGATGGGTCCTTCTAGTCGCTTGCGCGTCGAACACCTTACACCACTAATTTGATCCTAACGGAGGGTTCATAGTTGGCAATCGTACGTGCAATTAAGCGATGATTCAGAAAGAAAGTATACGTATCGATAAGGCGATAGGCGAGTAGGCGAGTAGGCGAGTAGTCGATTAGTCGATTAGGCGAGTAGGCGATAAAAGAAGGATACGTATTGATTTGTTGCTCCGCCCATTGAGCGATCGCCTAATCGCCTAATCGCCTACTCGCCTACAACGTTCTATGGGCGGAGCAAACCAATCAATACGTATGTTGTCTTCCCCGCCTAATCGCCTACTCGCCTACTCGCCTAATCGCCTAATCTATACGTATATTTTTCATTATAGTGATCACCTAATTGCCCAATTGCCTAATCGCACATATGATCGCCAACTCTGGGCACTCCATAAGCGGTATCCTAAACGAATGTTGATGGACAGTTTAGTTGCTACTTCAAGGAAGTCATGCGTGTGTGGTGGCCCAGAAGAAAACACAAGAATTTGCTTGTAGCGCCTACCGCAGCTGTTTTCGCGTCAAGGGCGCAGTATTCTTGTTCAGGAGCTGAAGCTACATCAACTTGGTACAGTTCTAATCAAATGAAGTAAGCAAACCAGCCCGTTTGGCGTTTCTGCTGGAGACCGTATGCTGAATGTTGGGGAGGGGATGGGGTCCCCGACGGTCGACGGACTACTTCAACTCGGTCCTTAAAACCGCCTCAATTTGGATGCTTACCTCAGAACTAAGCCTTAAAGAGAGGACGGACGTCCCTCTCCAAGGCTTAGTCCTGGGGTGAGCAAACCAGCCCTTTTGGCGGAGCTGCTGGACCTAGCTGCACCACTTGCGTCATCACTCTCCTACCGTACCGACCGAGTTCAAGTAGTCCGTCGACCTCGGGGACCCCATTTCCTCCCCAACATTCAGCATACCGCCCCACCAGAAATGACGTGGGGTGAGCAGAATTTAAATAGAGTCCCTGGCCTGGGCTTGTACATAGTATTGTAAGTGAAGCTACACTGCAAAGGTGTCGGGTTGTGAAGTGCTCCAGGCGACACATGCCAACTTTCACGATCCCGGATTAAGCACAGTGAGTGACGCTGGTGCTAAACGCACAACCCGTTTGCAAACCACTGCGAAGGCCATCAGATGAATCAGCTTTCTTTTATAAAAATGGAAAACCTGGCGCATCTCTGAAGGTTTGTTCAATAGTGGGCCCTTTTTCAATAACCTAAACATTTCGCTGCTTACTTGACACTCGGCCGCCACTGGTGGAAGAGATGTCCAAATGAATCAAACAGCATTCGTTTGATAACGTGGTTACCCTGACTCGAATGATTACATATACTCGATATCGGTGAGTTGGGGTGGGCGTGTCACCGGAAGTGACGTGCACTTGATAGAAACTATGTGGATAAGCTGCTTCCAACATACATCGCTGGCTATCAGCAAAGCATGCTGGCAACAGCTTATCCACGCACTTCTATCAAGTGCACGTCACTTCCGGTGACACACCCACCCCAACTTTCGGATATCGACTGTATACATTCCTACTATATAGTATCGGTGTGTGTGTGTGTGTGTGTGTGTGTGTGTGTGTGTGTGTGTGTGTGTGTGTGTGTGTGTGTGTGTGTGTGTGTGTGGTGTGTGTGTGTGTGTGTGTGTGTGTGTGTCGCAGCCACTGCCATCAAGCTCAAAGGGACATTGAAAACCGCTTCCAGGTGTTAAACGAATATCTGTTTCTGTATACTGAATGAATACCTAATGAAGACCGGCAGCAGCAACGGGGTTGAGTTGGGGGTGGGGTGGACCTCAGTTCTCAAAAAGGGTTACATATGTTGTCTAGACTTCCATAGATTTGAAAAGAGTTCCTGTTTTGTACAAAAGATGTCTCATCTCAGGATCCTCTTACAAGAAATGCCATAAAACCCGGCTATCAGTTGTGTTCCAGCCGTTCGTTCGTAGACGGTTATTTTTGTGTGATGCCTTTTTGATCAGCTGATCGCTTACGTTGACACGAACAAAGAACACTTTAATTGTCTGACATCACCACTGGCGGGCTTCCTCTTCCTGGGAGCTTCAGAATTACTGTATCATCCACAGTTCCCAGTTAACCCAATTGTCTGCATACAATACACGGAACAGGGAGGTCTTTAAGGTCATCCTGTTTCTGAAAAATAGTCTTATGTACGACGTAGGGGCACATGTACAAAACACAGAACTATGGTTTATTTTACCTGAGGGGCTCTCTATGCCAGGAAATTGTGTAAAAAAAATTCAAACGACACACCTTTTTGACTTCAGTTCTGGCAAAAACTACTCATATGGGTTACTGATGGACCTTAACCTTACCTTATTAATAACGTTGCACCCATTACTAGCCGAGGTATCATTTGGAACCTCACGCAACCGTAAGCGGAAATGCAAAGCTTTGTCACAAAGCGGGCTCGATATCAATTTTTCTTCGCCTTTTTGCCGTCCAACCCCACTCTGGAGGAATGAAGCATGGGCGCATGTCCCTATGTAATGCAAAACAGCGTCTTAAAAAGCTGAGTACGGCTAGAAAGACTTTGCTGGTAAACTCTAGGCCATTCAACTAACAGGCGTTTCTGGGCTTCTACCGGCTTTTCCTTTCTTTCTTTATGAAATTTCATTGAACATCATCACGACAGCCTTTCGAGTCTTCAAAAGAACGAAGGTCTTTGAAATAAAGTACTGAAATCTGTTTTTTTCTGTATTTTTTCACAAACATCCCAATGAACTCAAGAATATGTTGAGAATAACAAATACAAGAAAAACGAGATGAAACGGTCGCGCTTCAGATTTGTGCTCAATGTTTCAACAGATGAAAATTGGTTCAATAGAACGTTGCGAGAAATCGATCCCAAAGGAGAAGCTCATGGTACCTATGTGAGTTTGCTTATTCAGCCCTCAACTAGCAATTTTGCTACTTAATTTTTTTTCAACTTGAAAGAATGGTTGACTCCCCTAGGTGCAATCATAGGCTCCTTCAAGGCAACTAATACTAGGGAACACAGTCCAAATGGACCAGAAAATTGCCAGAATTTTGTCGCGTGCGGGTACATGGGCGCGCTTTTGAGAATGCGGCTAGCCCAGCTTGTTTGGGTACAAATTTAACACGGGCTCGAACAATTTTGCTGTTTCGGTGGTGGTACAAAATCGATCCCCGCGGCCTTTGCCACACACATGAGTGCTTTTCCATGCTAGAAATTCTACCATGAAAGGCTCTGTGTGTGCAAAATCGCAGTGAGCTAGTTTTGGCTCTGCTCTAGAGATTTCGTTTTTGCAACTATTTCAAAAATTGTGAAAATCTAGGAAATGGGCTAGCCTGTGATGTTTATAGCTTTTAAATGCCAATAGCTGCCGCTTATCGCGCTTCATGAGCGTCGTGAGTACAGTATACTTTTCAGATTGGTCCATATAGGACACACAACGAGGAATTCGTCAAATATCAATCCTACTGCTTCTACCATCCTGACTCGGATATTTGTGCTCGTATGGAGGTGAGAATTTGTGAACATCACAAAACTGTGGACGAAAAATCGAGCGTTTCGCGTACAAGTCTTAGAACCTGACCCTCAACACACTGACGACAGCATGACGCGCATGCGCGTCAGACTCTCGCAACGGTGACTCTCATTTTGTTGGGTTTTTGGTATTTTTCATGTTTAGACCGCCGACATCCAGCTGCATAATTGGATCAAAATATTGGTATTTTCAGCAGTAATAACGGAGATATTGAAGGGTGTGATGGTTTTGAGGAAAAATTGGGCACTGTCGCAAGATAGGCCGATGTCATAGTTTGCGGATCAAGCGATTCGCTAGCGAATCGCTAGAATTGCACCAGCGAATCGAAGCTTTGCGCCAGCGAATCGACGATGCACCAGCGAGTCGAACTATGTACCAGCGACTCGACACTGTTTGAAAGTGGCGGGACCCAACGTTTAAGGAAGTCCACTTCTAAAGGACCACACTGTTTGAAAGTGGCGGACCTCCTTTAAACGCTGGGTCCCGCCACTGTCGAACAGTTGCGACTTGCTGGACCATTGGGGTTGAGTCGCTGGTAAAACGTTCGATTCGCTAGCCAATTGCTATATTCGCAAACTATGACATCAGCCATACGAGGACACTGTGGTGGCAAATATATTTGAACCACGTGAAGCATCTCCTCCCAGTTAGAAGTGATGGCGGGGGGGGGGAACGCCAGGGTCGTGAATAATTCTCATTGCCGCAAAGTTGCTGCCGCTCCCTGGCTTTCTTGAAGATGCCCCACTATGTTGTGATCCTGCCAAAAATCTAACAAGATGCCGAAAGACAACCGGCTGTCGTCGATGTGTTGAAATCCCATGGATGAGTTCGCACGAAAATAAGCCCGTTTTTCATTTAGCGCTATGAATATGTCCAGAATGAATTTGTCATGAGCCTAGTAAAATTCGGCATGGTTTTCTGTTGCTTTTGTTATAACACTCCGTTTTCTGAAACGAACCCTCGTTTGAAAACCACTGTCAAGTATAAAAATCTGGGTGAATGGAGAGCGTTGTCTTCCTTTAGGCCGATGTCAGACTTTGCGAATCGCGCGATTCGCTAGCGTCCGCGGTCGCGTTGCGGTACCAGCCAATTGAGTGATTCACTGGCCGCGACGCGACCGCAGACGCTAGCGAATCGCGCGATTCGCAAAGTCTGACATCGGCCTCAGAGATGAGGTGGACTTATCCATGAAGTTCCACGGTAGTAAAATACGAGGTAATCTTTCCAGGCTCGCATCTTCAAAGAACACCAAATCAATGAGAAAGATGTTTCTGCTGTACGTGTCCTCACTTCGTTGCCATATTCGTTCTGTCACAATATTATCAACAAACTACGGCAAGACGTAAGTTTGAGTGTCGAATTCCCAAATTCCCTTCAATTTCAATTTGCTATTTATAATATATTATTTTTACCTAAAAAGCTTGGTGGTTCAATAAAAGGGTGAGCGTTCATTTATTTGGGATGCGTCACGCATTCTGCCTTGATACAGAATCGTAATGGCATTTCGATTGCAATTTGGCAAACGCAATCGCCTGAAGAGCCAGGTAGTGTTCGAATCAGTACTGCGTCCATTTAGGCAAGACTGGTACCAATAATCGGACCAAGGTCAACCGTCACGTTGGACCGATTTCGAAAATTTTACGACCCCCTCCCCCCTCTGGAGGGCCTCGATACGACCCCCTCAGGGCCAACTCCTCACGACCATCCTCCACCACCCTCGCCTGCCGGGGCCGATTCTATAGTATTTGATTCTGAGATCAGTCGAGTCGACACAGCCCAGCTCCGCCCACTTGTTCCTTTTTCCTCCCTCCCTTACTGCATTGACGTTACCTCGCGAAATACAACGCCCCCATTTTCCACCCCCTCGTTGGACTTTCTCCAACGGACGGTTGACCCTGAATCGGACCCAATAGAGACGGAAGGCTTGATGTGCCTGAGCAGGATTTGGTCCTCGGACCGTGAGGATTTCTGTGCAACAGGTTCTCTCAAGGCTTTCTTGACCACTTTCCCATTTTTCTTCGCCTCAAAAGATTATTCTCATAATTACTTGTCTGGAGGCTGGCTCGATGCCTTACAGAGATGGCTTTGAAGCAACAGTCCCAGCAGGGTGGGCGTGGTCGGAAACGACTGCAATCCCCTCGGCCGATTCCGACCACGCCCACTTCAGCTCCCTCCCTAGCGGCTTTCCAAGGTGAGTTTTTGTTCAGTCACACTTCTTACGTTCTTGACTAGGGGCTGAACAGCTCCGAAGTGGGAATCGGCCGAGGGGATTGCAGCCGTTTCCGACCACGCCCACCCTGCTGGGACTGTTGCTTTAAACCTAGTAGGCATTGGTACACTAAAACCAGCAGCAATAAACAAATAAACAGTGCATCTCGAAGATATGCAATTCTGTTTATTATTCTTAATCTCGTTACGATTTATCTCGATCATGTCGTTTTCAGCACAAAACTGACGAGTGCAAAAAGGAGCAGTCTAGTTCTGGTCCTTTTATGATGATTTTCGGAGGCCTGATGCTGTTGGGTGTTGGACGGTATGTGCTCTTATTTGAATAAAGTGACTGAAAGCTTAGCTCATTGCCTTGGAGGGACATTCAAAGCAGTGAAATCGAAAATCACGAAGACTGACACAAAACTAAACCTGGAGAGGAGGGGAGAGGAGGAAGGGGTCCGTCACGAAGAACGAAAATTGCTCAGGTCCTCTCCCAGACTACCTTCCCTGTTCTGAGGCTCAGTTCCGAGTATTGTAGCTTACTCATCCTCTTGAATGTCATCCCTAACGACATGAGCGCCCTATCTTGGTTTGTTGTCCGAATCTTCGAAACTTCTCCCTTTTTAGAACGATGCCATTCTCACTTGGCCTTCTATTGATGGAATGAAGCCTCGATGGAAACAGCATGCATGGACTGACCATGACCGAGAATCACGGCTGACCATCTGCAGAAGTTTCATTCTGCAACCGTACAGACAAGACACTCCCTGATTGGTCACCAGTGCATGAGTCAAGAGTCCCCTACGATAACAATACGCTGCTCGCCCGGTGGCTACCACGCAGCCTGGATGCTGCACATCAATCAGAACCCGAGCTGTTTCATCACAGGGTGTGACCCCCAACTTGTTGGATTCGCTGGGTATCCCATTTTTGAGAACCATTTAACTTTATGCAGACAAGCATTGCGGAGGTAACCATGGAATAGCTTCCAAAGTTAGCCGCAGCAGTGAGGGAGGACGGTTGGAAAAGTCTCAAAATCTCCTTTATACGGAGGACCGCCCGAAATCACATTGCAAATGATAACTCGCCACGTTTCGAGGGAAACTGGCTGGACCACGACACCACATCTATCGTATAGCCCTTACGTTGCTCCATCGTACTATCACCTCCTCAGCCCCTGAAGCAGCAGCTAGGAGAGGAAAAAGTCAGTAAATACAACCACCCCAAAAACGACCTCTTCGAGCTTTTCATCTCACAGCTTCTCTCGTTCTGGGAGGAATGCATCCATTCGTTCCCTAGCAAATGGGTGCATATGTGATATGATGGTGGTTATGTTTTTGATCAATTGTTCTTTAGGAGAAGATAAAACTTGAAACTAACAAAGTGTTGGAATTCGCCAAAAATTATCGATCCAAACACAATAAGACAACTGGAGTATGGCTCTTCAAGTTTACGTCTCCTTCGTTTGAAAGAAGCCTTCACCTAAGATCAACCCTACGTTGCGACAAGTATCCAACGGGGGGGAGGGGTTGTATTTGGTTGAGCTAGTAGGGTCGTACTCTCGTCGGAGGCCGGCAGAGGGATTCTTGATGGACATAGATTGCAGCCACGAAACCACATTATGAGACTGAAGTGTAGTTGGAGTATGCATTAGACAACGTCCTACTATATATAATCGGCTAAGCGGTTGTGTGTGTGTGTGTATGTGTTTGTCTGTCTGACCGGAAATTCATAGCTCGGGCACCAGTGGTCGTCAGGAGTTGGTTTCAAGATATGATATAGGGGGTGGGACGGGAACATATTTGGTGGGGTACAGAAAGTGATAACAACTGATAAGGGCTGATAAAAGGCGCTAGAACGCAAGTGTCGCGAAATTCATAGTGCGCTTCGCAGCAGTCGTCAGGAGCTGATTTTGGGGCATGATATAGGGGGTGGGACGGGAACATATTTGGTGGGGGTCACAAAGTGATAACGACTGATAAGAGCAGATAAGAGGCGCTGAAACAAATTTCACGAAATTCATAGTGCGCTTCGCAGCAGTCGTCAGGAGCTGATTTTGGGGACATGATATAGGGGTGGGACGGGAACATATTTGTGGGGTCAAAAAGTGATAACGACAGATGAGGACTGATAATTACGATATGCGTATGAAAGTAGAGATTACTCGAACATTATTTCAATATCATTCATTAGCGTTATCCTTCTATTATATAAACCGCTAACTTGGTGTGTCGGTTTGTGTATCTGTATGTATGTGTGTCCGTCTGTCCTTCCGCAAAATGAAGTGAGTGATAAGGAAGCTCATGGGATAAACAAACCGCTAGCAGAATCGGGTGAGTGATAAGGCAGCTAATAATAGAATCAACAAACCGCTAACAGAATCATGTAGCTCACAGGACTTTAGCTATTAGTGTTTTGCAATGGCATGATTGTGATAACACCCCAACGGCTATATAAACACCTATTGAGGTCACTTCCGGCAGGGTCAACCCTATGTTGCTACAAGTAGCAACGGGGGGGTCGTATTTTGATGAGTTTGTAGAGGGGGGTCGTACTTGCTTCGGTTGTAAGAAGTTGCATGTGATGAGTGGGGAGCGGCGCGGGAGAAAATTTGCCGTTTCAGCGCGCCCCCCCCCCCGCTCGACGGCATTTTTGGAGGAAAAAGTGGGCGGGGTTTTGATGGAAGATGGAGATGGTGGAGGTAGGGAAAAGGGGGTCGTATCAAATCCACCTTGGGGGAGGGGGGTCGTAAAAAATTTTCGAAAAGTAGCAACGATAGGACCGACCCTGCTTCCGGTCATTTAACATGGTGCTGCGGTGGCAGCTGGAGGGGAGTGGAGGGAGAGGAGAGGGGGTGAAGTGTTCGAGGAGGGTAGGCGGGAAACCACCCCCAACAGGCCTAGGATGCAATTAGCTTTCGTAAGGTGATTTTAGGCCGTAAAGCGTACGCTGTGAAAGAAGGTCCCGGCGGTTGGCGGGGGACCAACCTGGTCATTGTAAATTTAAACACCTTTCAACTGCTACACCTTCTAGAGTTAAGGATGAATTGCACCATGTTTCCGTGGAAAAATCTTCTGATGTCTTCGGGGTAGGAAGCCTTTATGTAATTCTTTTTCGATAGAACAGAATGTGCTCTTCAATATGCAGATAAGCTCATTCGGTTTGGTTTTGGCAACGTGTAACTATTTCTGTTTTGGATGTGAATCCTTTTTTTGACTCCTCTTTTTACACTCTTGAACTTTAAAAAAACTTCATAAAAATGATGCTCTTGTCAAAATCCGGATACCAGGGTGACCTGTGGCGGAGAATCTGTTGATAGTGTCCAAAGAATTTTTGAATAGCTGCTTATTCTGGTAGTGCAAAGTTGAGGGTGAGCTTATAATCGTGAAACTGTAGAGTTTTTCCGTTCTAGGTTTTGCTACGATTTAGTTGGGACACATTGTGTAAACTAAAAGCAACCCGCCGTCAGAGCGCGTCTAATAACTTAGGTGCTAGTCGAACCAGAAGAATTTGGCTCACAGAAAGCTGGGACGGTAGTAACCTATTAAAGTCAGTTAAAGGCAAAAGTCGGGCTCAATAAGGGGGTATTATGGCGATTGAAACTGAGTATAGAGATGCGAAGTGGAACGACAGTGGAGAAAAAACAAAAACCGTCGACAAGGCCGTTAACAAAACCCTCTTTCCCACTAGCAGTGAAGGAGGCTGGCTTGGGAAAGAGGCACGTACAAACAAGTTTTCTGGAGATGTCAGTCGTTCTATCGGTTGATACGGCAATCAACCTAGCTGATTTCACACGTTATGCCAGCCACGCACCACATCCCGAGGTGGGCGGTCGTAGCGGGGCCAGGCGGCGATAGCGCATAGTACATGCCCTGGGGCCTTATTACCGCGCCGTTTCGAGATTTTGAGCGTGGGAACATCTCTACGGGTGCGTAACCAAGTACAGAGATGACCGAAAGGGTTGGTTTGGTCAACTAATCCCGACCTTTGCCTTTAACTTGGAATCAGAGGCGGTGATTGTGGGCCTTCATCATAGAATAAGGAAACAGACAATCGCGGATTAACCCTGGATTAAATCACGAGCTCCGTACGTTGATTGCAGAAGTTTCCCATCGCTCGGATTCGAACTCCCCACGCCAAGATTCATAGGCTGCAGCACTACCACTGCACCACTGGAGGAGCACATGTATATTCAGCTGAGTCGAGCGAAAACGAACTCGCCTGTCCTAACGTGTTCGCGTGGCTACCATGCACTGCAGTCATAAATGATTCAGTGGCTTAAAGGAAGCAGTCACGATAATTTCTCATGGCAACGATAAGGAAAGCTATGTATTGGAGTGGATAGAGGTCCTGCCCAATGTTAGAACACGTGAAGTTTCAGTGGCAGTGGCGCCTTATCAAGTGATAAGGCGCCGAAATCCACTTCCGTTCAGCAAAAACCAAGACTTATCGATGTGGAAAGGGGTGCGATAAGAGCGTGCTAGATATGATACCGTTATCGTTATCGTCCCGTTTTCATTCTGGAGTGCACCTCTTATCAAGCAGCCGCACCTTCTTATCTCATCGTATCATATCTTCCATGGGCTTACACTCGTCCAACAATTACTGCCTCACACCTTATCGATTGATAACGCGAGGGTAGCAAATCCAGCGTGGAAGCCAGCGTGACTGCTTCCTTTAATTTTAAAGGAAGCGATCACGCTGGCTTCCACGCTGGATTTGCTACCCTCGCGTTATCAATCGATAAGGTGTGAGGCAGTAATTGTTGGACGAGTGTAAGCCCATGGAAGATATGATACGATGAGATAAGAAGGTGCGGCTGCTTGATAAGAGGTGCACTCCAGAATGAAAACGGGACGATAACGATAACGGTATCATATCTAGCACGCTCTTATCGCACCCCTTTCCACATCGATAAGTCTTGGTTTTTGCTGAACGGAAGTGGATTTCGGCGCCTTATCACTCCGTTGATAAGGCGCCACTGCCACTGAAACTTCACGTGTTCTAACATTGGGCAGGACCCCTATCCACTCCAATACACAGCTTTCCTTATCGTCCCTATGAGAATTATCGTGACCACTTCCTTTAAAGGCAGCGATTACGATAGATCTCACAGGGGTTTAGAGGGGACGTGAGGGTCTCAATAGTACGCCAATGGCGAAAAAAGCAAAGAAATCCGTCAAAAATAAGCAAAATAGTACCCCTTTGATTGCCCTTTCATTTTCGACCATGGATGAGCGACGGTAAAGAACGACGTTGTTCGGACGTGTTAACCCCGATAGCCGCCATCATGCCAACAAGCATAGTGTTTTGATTGATAAGGCAATACGTGGGCAAGTTGGAAGATACAGCCGCTAGAAGGGAAATGATCATCCAAAATGAAAAGCCAACAGCAAACAGTCCATCCAGATCATCAACAAAACTAGTGGGCGTCACGTCACTGGGGGCGGGGCGTCACGCGGGTCCTGCTCAGCAACCACAGCACCTTTCGCCGTGGGAGGGCCACACATCGCTTCCTTGGCAGCCAAGTAATTGCCTCGATGCGAAAATTCCTTATCGTAATCGCTTCCTTTAGGCGAGTGTGCACAGAAGAAAGAGCACGCAGTTGAGGAGGCGCAGAGGCCACGTTTGCCACGTTAACCCTCCAGTAAAAAGTCCTTCGGAGTACTTTTTACTCAAGGGTCAACGTGGCGTCTGCGTCTCCTCAACCGCGTGCTCTTTTTTCTCTGCCTTATTCTGAATTAGCTTAAAGGCATGCCCCAGGATCACATTGGTGTGGCTCTTGCACACGAATGCGAATGTATTGGTGCGAAATGGGCCGGCAGTAAAGAAAAAAGGAAAAGAATCCGTCAAACGCTCAGGCTCACTCACCTTCCTAATCGGCTGTGCTAAGGGAATGAGAGACTAAGCGCGGAGAGGAGAGTATGAGGCGAGAGAGCGCTACAGATGAGAGGGCGCCAGACAACAGCCTGATAAGAGAAAAAAATATGTGCAGCTTTAGCAGCTTACTTTGCAAGGCCTGCTTCTCTAGTGGTCTATGTTACAGACCGAAGGGAAGCGTTCACACGACCTCTGCCTCGGTTGTGCCTTCAACAACTTAATCTCTTACTGCTATCTCTTCTTGAATGGTCATGGCAACTTGGGTGAATTTCCTTGTCAGCCTCTCATTGCTAGTTCTATAAGATTCTCTTTCTGCGAAAGATCGTCGCTGCCTCACTCCACAGCGCCAGTACGATACATTTCCGCAACACCAGGGCAGATGGCTAATGTCTTCTACTTCGTGATGATTACATTCTATCAATACGTGAAGGTGACACTCGCGCCTAAGTTTTATTCAGCGATTAATCTTTGCTGAACAACTGAGGAAACACATTTGAATGGAATATCTAGCAAACCCCAGCAGTTTGGCAGACTTCTTCTTCACTAGCGCCTTTTTTCTGAAAATATGCCAATTTTTATCTCTTGAAAAGTGTTTTAAAATTCTGCTTGTTATTAGGTTGTCCCGAAATGAATGCCGGTTTCAATGTCTCATACTTTATTTGATATTTTTCCGAGAAATTTCCATACGATTGCTGTACTATTGCATATCGTTGGAAAGCCCATTTCATTCTCTTTCTTGCACGGCCATTGTATTTTGATGGGACTCGGGCCTCACTTTTTTTAAAGGTTTGAAGTGAAGGCGTCAAAGTAGTGGTTTGAGCAGGTTCACTTCTATGAGTTGAAATTTGGAGAGGGTGCTGTGCGGACAGCTCGGAATAGGATTGCTGTGTGGGGCTAAGGATGTTGCAATAAAAGCACACTGTTTCGATGGCTGCGAAGCTTTCCAGTTCGGGAACTCTAGATTCGAAGTGAGGGGGCCTTCCGGAGTAATGATGCATCGCAGCTTTCTGAACCCAGGTGATTTTGGTAGAGCATCAATGTCTGTCCATAACATCGATATAATGCTCCGTAAAGAGCAAGGCCTCTAACCAGAAGAAGGAAAAGAACTGTTCTCCATGTTGACGCCCAGCCACATGTCGCACAAAGGTCTTCGTAAGAAAGGGATAAATCAACCTATCCAGCTTTGCTTCTTACAGTGCATTCGCAGGATCTCACCCTCACCAACCTCCTGTTTTCCGGCAATCTCGACAGCTTCTTGGGGAGAAAAAGATTTGAAAACCGAGACATGATGGAAAAGACCTTGGCCGATATTTGAGCTTCTATTGTTCCTGTATCTCAAGTTCGTTAATTAAACCAGTACGCTTCCTGTTAAGAAAAATGAGTAGTTTCCAACACTTTTTTGAATTACTGAAAATGTTGAGTTTGAGCTGAGATATGTTGCTTGAAGACGGAGGTTTCGTGT
>MU868983.1:0-14346 GCA_036418205.1 Ostertagia ostertagi | reverse complement strand
CTTTATTTGATATTTTTCGAGAAATTTTCATACGATTGCTGTACTATGGCATATCCTTGGAAAGCCCATTTCATTCTCTTTCTTTTGCGGCCATTGTATTTTGATGGGACTCGGGACTCACTTTTTTCTTAAGGTTTGAAGTAAAGGCGTCAAAGTAGTGGTTTGAGCAGGTTCACTTCTATGAGTTGAAATTTGGAGAGGGTGCTGTGCGGACAGCTCGGAATAGGATTGCTGTGTGGGGCTAAGGATGTTGCAATTAAAGCACACTGTTTCGATGGCTGCGAAGCTTTCCAGTTCGGGAACTCTAGAT
Source organism: Ostertagia ostertagi (assembly GCA_036418205.1). NCBI lineage: Eukaryota > Metazoa > Nematoda > Chromadorea > Rhabditida > Trichostrongylidae > Ostertagia > Ostertagia ostertagi. The sequence continues at coordinate 14,036 of MU868983.1, read as the reverse complement.
TCGAAGTGAGGGGGCCTTCCGGAGTAATGATGCATCGCAGCTTTCTGAACCCAGGTGATTTTGGTAGAGCATCAATGTCTGTCCATAACATCGATATAATGCTCCGTAAAGAGCAAGGCCTCTAACCAGAAGAAGGAAAAGAACTGTTCTCCATGTTGACGCCCAGCCACATGTCGCACAAAGGTCTTCGTAAGAAAGGGATAAATCAACCTATCCAGCTTTGCTTCTTACAGTGCATTCGCAGGATCTCACCCTCACCAACCTCCTGTTTTCCGGCAATCTCGACAGCTTCTTGGGGAGAAAAAGATTTGAAAACCGAGACATGATGGAAAAGACCTTGGCCGATATTTGAGCTTCTATTGTTCCTGTATCTCAAGTTCGTTAATTAAACCAGTACGCTTCCTGTTAAGAAAAATGAGTAGTTTCCAACACTTTTTTGAATTACTGAAAATGTTGAGTTTGAGCTGAGATATGTTGCTTTGAAGACGGAGGTCAAAAACCGGCATTCATTTCAAGACAACCTAATATGTAGATACGCTTCCTTGTTGACTCTTTTTATGATAGAATGTGCAAGAGCGTTCATGCGGTAGCTTCAGCGGATACTTTGTGATAGCTGTGGACTCTTTTCTTGAGTTTGTCATCATCTCATCAGGTTATTAGGCACCAATGGGTTCACAACAACTATGGCAATGGGCAATCTCCAATGGTAAGCTGCAAACCTTGAAAGACTCGATTCCCTTAGAATAGTTCCGGAAATGGTCAACATGTTCCTAATATTAGGTTGTCCGGAAATTAATGCCGGTTTTTGACCTCCGTCTTCAAAGCAACATATCTCAGCTCAAACTCAACATTTTCAGTAATTCAAAAAAGTGTTGGAAACTACTTATTTTTCTTAACAGGAAGCGTACTGGATTGATTAACACGTTGACGACATTGTGCAGCGCATGCGCATCACACCTTGAGCACCGTGTGGGACCGTGTGCAGCGCATGCGCTGCACACACAAAATATTTATTTTTTTCGCGCATGCGCTACTTCTTTTCTAATTTTTTGCATCTATTCCATAGACTACACCATAATATGACTAGACACGGCGAGGTTCATTGAATGGTTGAATATGCTCCTTTTTAGCGAAGGTTTTCTAAGCCCTACGAATTTCCCAATTGTGTTCATTCCTAGTTTCCTTTATATTCTGATAATCTTGGTCATAAAAAAGAGCAGTAGAAGTAAGTACAGACCCACACATATAGCAAGACATATGTTTTTAGTGGAGCAACCGCGTCAAAAATAATTTTGAGGTTCACTGCAGCAAAAGCAACTGAAACTTGCCTTTCATCGCCAGAAAACGTCAATTCGATCGATTTTTACAGTTGTCCCTTCTGATAAGTTTGACACATCGAATATCATTCTAAACATTTTGTTGCATCCGAGTTTTGGGTATTTAAAGCTCAAAATTCACGGATTTGATGTGAGGCGGCGGCGCCTGCAAAATCGCCGTGGTCCCACGCGGCGCAAAAACCCAAAACGCGCGTTGTCGTCAACGTGTTAACGAACTTGAGATACAGGAACAATTGAAGCTCAAATATCGGCCAAGGTCTTTTCCATCATGTCTCGGTTTTCAAATCTTTTTCTCCCCAAGAAGCTGTCGAGATTGCCGGAAAACAGGAGGTTGGTGAGGGTGAGATCCTGCGAATGCACTGTAAGAAGCAAAGCTGGATAGGTTGATTTATCCCTTTCTTACGAAGACCTTTGTGCGACATGTGGCTGGGCGTCAACATGGAGAACAGTTCTTTTCCTTCTTCTGGTTAGAGGCCTTGCTCTTTACGGAGCATTATATCGATGTTATGGACAGACATTGATGCTCTACCAAAATCACCTGGGTTCAGAAAGCTGCGATGCATCATTACTCCGGAAGGCCACGAAACCATCAGCATGGTCCTCACCTTGTAGAAATTCTACTTTGGAAAAAGTTTTTGATGTTCGTAGTTGTTTAGATTTTTGGAAAATTGCTCTATTCTATAGCGAAGGGTCCTATTTCCGTCGAGGATGACGAAAAGTTCCAGAGTCGGACATTTTTGTTGAGTAAAAAAAGTTGTGCCAAGATCCCTGCAAGGTGACTTTGCTGCTGCTCAGTCAGTTCATGCGGTACCCACTTGTCCAGCTTTCTTACCTTCCCAAGTACCTTCAGGCGCTCCGAAAATTTCAGTATGCTTGCTCAAGGTTATGCTGCTGGCTGCCGTACACTTGTTTGGAAATCTTCTTCTGCCGGGTCTTCAGAAGGCCGCCGTCAAGAGGAGAATGTCGTCCGTAACCCCCTCACTTCGAATCTAGATTTCCCTAACTTGAAAGCTTCGGAGCCATCGAAGCAGTGTGCTTTTATTGCAACATCCTTAGCCCCACACAGCAATCCTATTCCGAGCTGTCCGCACAGCACCCTCTCCAAATTTCAACTCATAGAAGTGAACCTGCTCAAACCACTACTTTGACGCCTTCACTTCAAACCTTTAAAAAAAGTGAGGCCCGAGTCCCATCAAAATACAATGGCCGTGCAAGAAAGAGAATGAAATGGGCTTTCCAACGATATGCAATAGTACAGCAATCGTATGGAAATTTCTCGGAAAAATATCAAATAAAGTATGAGACATTGAAACCGGCATTAATTTCCGGACAACCTAATACAAATACCGACACAATATCTATTGTATTAGTTTCAACAGCAGGTGTCAAGGGAATTCAGAACCCGTCCATCCTCCTTCTGCCAACTTCAGATTTGGAAAGGTGGACAATCAAGCATGCTTAGGTGACTTAACGTTAAAACGTTTATATACTATAGATATTTTCAAAGCGAGGAAACCAACTTGTCAACATATAAACGAGCACATCTATGAATAAGACGGGAGCACATTTCATAACAATCTTCAGGACCATCTTCGCACCCATATTGCTGCGAGAGCCTGCAAAAATGCCCCTTTTTGCGACTATTCCACGAAATGGTTGTGTGTAATTTCTCAGGGAAATCATGGTCGTTCATGAACGATTGAAGAATTGGCTGGAGCACTGATCAGTCCGCACACACATATCATACAGGGTGGCCACAAATAAGGGTAACAAGATGGAGTGATCATGGAGAATCTGTACAACCAAAAAAAGCAAGAAAAAAAACAAAAATACAAGGGGAAAACAGAAATGTATTCATTGAAGATAAGTAAATAAACAACCACATTACACTTCCAGGTAGCTAAGTTCCACTCTGGCATAGGATAAAAGTTCTTGAGTGATTTGAGCATACGGGGAATTGGGAAAAGTGATTCAAAAACTCATATCTCGAAATCAACTAAATCTCGTCGTCCCATCAACTAAATTTCTTGAGCATCAAGACTTATTTAATTCAGAGCGCAAACTTTTGGATTTCAAAAGGTTGTATCAATCTTGAGAAATACTTCAATGCAACGTAAGAGCTTGCAGGACAAACTAAAGATTTCTCTATTCTAAAGACTGTCCCAGCCCTTCCACGATTAGGCGATTAGTCTATAATTAAAGGAATCTTGCGCGGAAAATTCTTGCACTCTTTCCTAACATGAATATGTCAGTTGTGATCACTGGAAATAGCACACAAAGTTTCACGCATGAAGATTCGGTTTCTGAAGAGAAACGTACAAAAACTACACGTTATGGACCATCGAAGGACCAGGAGGCAGAGCCAGGCGAGGCATGGAAAGAAGACGGCGTTTGGCCGGCTACGTACCAGGCGACGCAATGAGAGAATCGGGTTAAAGCGCGCGATTTCGGAGAGTGGAGACAAATCGATCGATGGAATAGGATGGAGTAGAAGTGTAAGATGTGAATGCAACGAAGCAGAAGGCCAGAAAGAGCTTCTAGTGAATGCACTCCAAGAACCAAGTTTGAGCATCCCCGTCGCCAGCATTCGTGAAAGACGTCCGTGGGCAATTCGAACGCGTAGCAGCCTTTTCGAGTTTTCGAATTTCTAATCAAAACGAAAGCAATACTTCAGTTCTTTTCACTATTATCGTGGATAATGAGTCTCAAGCCAGTGATTTATGGCTGAAATAGAATCATGATTTTTCCGCGCAAGATTCCTTTAAAGATATACGTATAGATTAGGCGGTTAGGCGGAGGCAATTAGGTGGAGAAGACTACAAGCGCAATGATTGGTTTGCTCCGCCCATGGAGCGTTCTTAGGCGAGTAGGCGAGTAGGCGATCGCGATTAGGCGATTGTTCGATCAGCAGAGAAATAAATTCAGCTCGGATGCAGAAGTGTTTCTTGGGATCGCAGGTCTTAGACTCTCATTCAGGGTCAATCGCGCGTCGAGGAGTCCTCGACACGTCACAGGGGGGAGGGGGTCGTTTTGGAAGGAAGAGATCGGGCCGGATTGATGCAGTAGGATCATCACTGTCGGAGGACAAACATCAAGGATCGAATCGATGCCATGGAAAGCCAGAGGATTTCCAACAATAGTTGTTCTTATTTGTGTTAGTTTCTTGTGCCGTACGAGGTTTTTAGGTGGAACATTTATTAGTCCGGCCTAACTTTATTTTTCGCTGAGTAGCTCTAGATGTGGTAGCGGGATTCCCGCGCGAACGGTGGAACCCTTGGGTGAGTCAAAATTATTTTTCTTGTGTTTCTCGGTGGAGGTTCTGACAGAATGTCGGAACCGCTAGAGTGGATAAGGCGCTTGGTGGATTAGAACGTAAGTCTCAACCTTGAACCGCATTTAGGCCTCAGAAGACGACGATTTTGTCGAAACGTTAGGCCGAACTAATAAATGTTCCACCTATCAACCTCGTACGGCACAAGAAACTAACACAAATAAGAACAACGATGCCGAGGTTACAAGAAGAAGAGAGAAGCTGGAGACTCCAATAATAGTGTTATTCCGCCACATAAAATTTTCGTGATTCAGAGGTGTCCGCGTAGCAATTCTTAGTTACTTCAGTGTTTTATCACCACACAAGTTAAAGAATCCGAAATTCGCACGTTTTCCAAGGGATATTTTATCTTTCAAGTGAGTCCTCGAATCTGAAGGGATGTGAAGCACACGGCGCATCCCAGAGTGGGCCCAGTTGGTTGCGCGCGCTTCAACTACGGCTCTCTGGAGAAAAGAATCTCAATTCAGGAAAAATCAAGAGGATTCTGAAAGGGTTCGTGTGAAATTACAGGGAGGAGTACACCATTCAACAAGAAACGCAGTCGTCAGCGTCTAACAAAAATCGCCGCACCAAATGCCGCGCGCGACGCTGCCAGCTGCGTGAGTGGGACGTAAGCAAACCAGCCCTTTTGGCACATCGGCTGGGACCGTATGCTGAATGTTGGGGAGGGGATGGGGTCCCCAACGGTCGACGGTTTACTTCAACTCGGTTGGTACGATAGGAGAGTACTGACGCAAGTGGTGCAGCTGGTCCAGTAGCTTCGCCAGAAGGACCGGTCTGCTCACCCTTGGACTAAGCCTAGGAGAGGGGACGGACCCGTCCTCTCTTTAAGGCTTAGTTCTAAGGTAAGCGCCAAATTGTGGCGGTTCTAAGGACCGCGTTGAAGTTGTCCGTCCACCGTCGGGGACACCATCCCCTCCCCAACATTCAGCATACGGTCCAGCCGATGTGCCAAAAGGGCTGGTTTGCTTACGTCCTGGTGTGCGTGGCCTCATTAGTCGACGATTGAATTGACTGTCTCCCCCCCCGTATCGTAACAAGCAACTCAAGGTATTGTGAACTATGAACAGATAATTTGACCCTTACCTCTCTTGGGTTGCTCAATTTTTTCATTTGCGCGACCTTGGATTTGCATTCAGAGCAGTACTTTTTGCAGTTTTCGGAGAAGCTCGATGAGATCACGAGCGCCAGAACAATCAAGATTTCATTTTTCGTCTCCTGATTAGTTGTCGGTACCTGAAAATACATTACCGCTCTGACCAACGTTGGCGTCTGAATTATCCCTGCCATACATAATCCTTTCCCTAAGCCCTTTCGATTTTTCGCATTTTTTTTACCAAAACAAAAGCAGTATTCCTGCTCTTTTCCTTCTTATCGATAGATAATGATGATAATGGATAATGAGTCTCAAGCCAGTGATTTATGGCTGAAATTGAGTTCTGGTTCTTCCGTGAAGGATCCCTGTGAGGACATGAGAGCCCTTATCATGATGTTCCTTCTCATCTTTTCCAATTGTAGCTTCCTTACATATCGCTAACCTCAAATCTCCACACGTTGGGAAGAAATTCGAACAGCAGAACCTTGCGTGTTTTATCCGCGATCTGGTCACGTCCCGCAGCTCGCCGCGCGATTTGCCGCGTGCCCGGACGAGCCAAAAGACGGTCGCTTAGCCATAAGCTCTACTAATTGTTCAGTAGAGGTTCTTGTTGTAGCTCGATCTTGTCATCATATCTATGCCCCAGACTGTATTTCAGGAATGTTCTCTACACATTTTAATACCATCTTACGATATCTAAGGAGCCTTGTCTTGCAGAGAATGGCTGTCTGTGAGAAAAGGAACCGTTTTTAGACGATCCGGATCGGTCCTTCTAGTCACTTGCGCGTCGAACACCTTGCACCACTAATTTTGCTAAATTCTATCCTAACGGAGGGTTCATGGTTGGCGATCGTACGTGCGACAAAGTGATTAGGCGATGGTTCTGAAAGAAAAGTATGGCGATAAGGCGAGTAGGCGAGTAGGCGAGTAGTCGATTAGTCGATTAGGCGAGTAGGCGATGAAAGAAGGATACGTATTGATTTGTTGCTCCGCCCATTGAGCGATCGCCTAATCGCCTAATCGCCTACTCGCCTACAACGTTCTATGGGCGGAGCAAACCAATCAATACGTATGTTGTCTTCCCCGCCAATCGCCTACTCGCCTACTCGCCTAATCGCCTAATCTATACGTATATTTTTCATTATAGACTGATCGCCTAATTGCCCAATTGCCTAATCGCACATATGATCGCCAACTCTGGGCACTCCATAAGCGGTATCCTAAACGAATGTTGATGGACAGTTTAGTTGCTACTTCAAGGAAGTCATGCGTGTGTGGTGGCCCAGAAGAAAACACAAGAATTGCGCTTGTAGCGCCTACCGCAGCTGTTTTCGCGTCAAGGGCGCAGTATTCTTGTTCAGGAGCTGAAGCTACATCAACTTGGTACAGTTCTAATCAAATGAAGTAAGCAAACCAGCCCGTTTGGCGTTTCTGCTGGGACCGTATGCTGAATGTTGGGAGGGGATGGGGTCCCCGACGGTCGACGGACTACTTCAACTCGGTCCTTAAAACCGCCTCAATTTACCTACCTACCTTACCTACTTACTTACCTCAAGACTAAGCCTCAAAGAGAGGACGGGCTCGCGAGAGAGTGTAGGTCTGTTTTCTCCAAAAAATGAATGGAGTAAGCAAACCAGCCCCTTTGGCGGAGCTGCTGGACCTAGCTGCACCACTTCGTCATCACTCTCCTACCGTACCGACCGAGTTCAAGTAGTCCGTCGAGCTCGGGGACCCCATCCCCCCCAACATTCAGCATACGGCCCCAGCAGAAACGCCAAAAGGGCTGGCTTTGCTTACCTCAGCAAAGGGAGCGTTTTTTGGGTCCAACATCTCAAGATTCACGTTTTTATTTCACAACCACCGCAAGTGTGACTTAGGCGTGAGCAGAATTTGAATAGTGTCCCTGGGCTGGGCTTGTACATAGTATTGTAAGTGAAGCTACACTGCAAAGGTGTCGGGTTGTGAAGTGCTCCAGGCGACACATGCCAACTTTCACGATCCCGGATTAAGCACAGTGAGTGACGCTGGTGCTAAACGCACAACCCGTTTGCAAACCACTGCGAAGGCCATCAGATGAATCAGCTTTCTTTTATAAAAATGGAAAACCTGGCGCATCTCTGGAAGTTTGTTCAATAGTGGGCCCTTGTTCAATAATCTACAAACATTTCGCTGCTTACTTGACACTCGGCCGCCACTGGTGGAAGAGACGTCCAAATGAATCAAACAGCATTCGTTTGATAACGTGGCTACCCTGACTCGAATGATTACATTCTACGTATAATGGAGCGTTCATAGTTGGCGATCGTACGTGCGATTAGGCGATTAGGCGAGTAGGCGATGATTCAAAATGAAAAGTATGCGGATCGATTAGGCGATTAGGCGATTAGGCGATTAGGCGATTAGGCGATTAGGCGAGTAGGCGAGTAGGCGAGTAGGCGATTAGGCGAGTAGGCGAGTAGGCGATTAGGTGATATCTGGATTGTATGCAACACTTTGACAAGATCTGCTTTTACCAACTAGTAGTCTAGTGTATGGGTGAGAAGCTAATATGCATGTGCGCCTCAATTTTGACGACTAAGGAGTGCGCCGTGTGCAAATCGCCTAATCGCCTAATCGCCTACTCGCCTACTCGCCTACTCGCCTAATCTATACGTATATTTTTCATTTAGACTAATCGCCTAATCGCCAACTATGAATGCTCCATAACCGCGTTCATAGTTTGCGACTTGGGGTTGGGGTAATAGACGTTGGATATTGGGATAGTAGTAGAGTTAGAAGCTACACCGCTATGACATCAAGTGTATATCTGATCGAGTTCGCTGGAAAGAGTAGGTAGCGTTTTTTTTGGCGAATCGATCAATACGTATTCAATAGTTTCGGCGCACTATCACGATTCAGCACAACCACAATTTCCCACTTTACTACTATCATACACTTGTGCAGAACCTAAGGGTAGCGATTGCGATAGGTTCTGAAGGAGTTAAAGGAATCCTCCACGGAAAAAGCTCCACCCTCATTACCACAGAAAACGATACCTTAAAGGAATCTTCCATGGGAAGAATGATCATTTTGTCTTGTGTATAGGATTAGTATTAGGTCGTTCCAATTACAATTACAATTTTTGAGAACCTTTGGTGTTTTTCGATTTATTACTTATCTTATTTCTCTGATCTACTTATCCAGCATAGTATACATCATTATTATTAACAACATATCGCCAATGCGAGGGTGGGTATTCAGTGCCTCTATTGTGGACTTTCATAGAGTTCTGATCGAAGGAAAATTGTAGTCCCGAATCAGTTCTCAACCCAATCTGACATCATCAAGTTCCTGTTGGTTTCCATAGTTCCTTCGGATGACCATCTATAATACTCATTGGTGATGTGGACTGGGTGCAATGTGCTAACAAATCCACGAGCCGCAGTAGATTTGCTCAAACGATTCGGGAGTTCTGACAGTAAAAACCCAACTCCCTCTGAATTCGAACTTCCTGAGTCGTTGGCGCAATACGGGAGGGCCTTTGCGCTGAAGACCGGCATCAACTAATACCAGTGTCAGTGATGGGAAGAATCGTTGACAGCTTGATGGCAACGCCTTCAACTTGAAAGCAAAGGAAGACAAAATCTATTTTTTTCTGAGGTCGTTCGAGCCCGCCTTGCTAAGAAAATTCCTAAAAAATTGGAGACTCTCGGGCGGTCAGTTCTTTTAGCTCCGCCTTGTAGCACTAATCCTGCGTCAACGAACGACTATCCGCTCTCCTCTCTCAATCACCTTCTGGAGAAGAAATCTCACTTGAATCACCATAAAGTCAAAATCGACATCCAATATTTCTTCGATCAGAACTCTATGAAATTCTACAAGAGAGACACTGAATACCCACCCTCGCATTGGTTATATGTTGGTAATAATGGTGATGTATACTATGCTGAATAAGTACATCAGAGAAATAAGATAAGTAATTGAATCGAAAAACACCAAAGGTTCTCAAAATTATGGACCGACCTAATATTATCGGATGTAACACTTATGTTCTTTTCTTTTTATGCTCATGAGGCTAGAGGCCTAAGGGGTATCATTTGTCTAGGGTATGGGGGCGGAGCTCTCCTACTACCGAGGAAGTGGAGGTGCTGAATGGTACGCGGTTGTTCGTGAAAAATCAAGAAATCCGTCGCGAAAACGCAATACAAGACTCATCGGTTTGTCGTCACTTTCGCTCAATGATCGGATTTAGCGGGCTACAACGATTAAGTATGAACGAATTTATCTCAACGTATTTGGTGGCACCATGCCAAACCATGCTGCAGTCGAGTTGCTCCACTTGTGTCGCTGCTGGCAACATAGCTCGCCCATATCGCCCACCAAAATAGTGGTCAGATCGCTTGTGGGCTTAGTCCTGCTAAGATGAAGAAGAGCTCCGAAACATAGTTCCTAGCAGACCACGGAGGTCTCATGATGTCGCGCTGTAGCAATGTAGAGTCATGGAGTGTTAAATCTCTCACTGTGCATTGAAAGGATAAAGGATGAAGCATTTGCCGTTGATCAATCCCTTTTTGGGACACGGCACGCATTGTACTTCCATTCGTACATTCATCGTAGTTGGCGTTGCCTCCCAGACAAGGATCTTCTGGTACCAATTAAGCGAACCCAAAATGATGAAAGGCTCGGTTGGCCGTGCGGACTCACGAACCAGGATTTGATCCTGGGACCGCTCGCGTGGTAAGCGTGTCACTTGCCGCTACTTCCACTCTTCCCTCACTTGTGCATTACCTTTGAATGAATTGTTTATTTTTCAGGGTGAGCTTATAACATGAAGCGATGCAAAAATGAAGAAAAAAACTACTATAAAAAAACTGTCAAAATTGCTGTGGAAATCGATACAGGCGCTGTATCCGTGCTGTAGAATCTGACGATAATACGAAGTTGAATTCCTAATGGTTGCTTATTACGGTATCGCAAAATTTGAGGGGGAGCTTATATTCATAAAATGGACTGAAGAAATTTTTCCCTTCTATATACAGGTTTTGCTATGAATTGGTTGGTGCACATTACGCACGAGAAATGTAGTATCAGACTCAGAACATTCATTAGATCAGAGTTTAACCTGCTTTTGACGCGTCTAATAAACTTTTGGCGATGCTAGTCAAAATCGGAAGAATTCGACCCAGAAACAAATGATATACCGCGAATTATCAGGTGGGTAAGCGGGAGTCCGGGCACAAAGGCAAGCTAATAACGTAGACAGAGTCCTCATGGCGGCGTGGCAAACCCCGATTTCTCCGCTACTGGAAACGCTGAGCAGGCAGAGTTCACAATTTTTGTTGGCCTTTATGGCCGCCGTGCCTGCGGCTCTGTGGCAACACCCTTCCCTTCGTCCAGATGTGGGCTGCACGTAGTACGAAGGTTAGAAAATCCTATGGCTGGTACTAATCGATTGGAGGTCCATGGTTCTTCTTTTTTCAAGTGTCAGGCTACATTTTTTGTTTTTATAATCCATCTTCAAGTGAACAACTGATCATGATGGTTGTAAACCCATGCCTCCTCAACGTACTCTGAGTTCAGATCATTCATTATGAGAGCCACTGCTCAAGAAAGAACGATTGCCGGGATTCGAAACATCAAGCATAGAGGTCTGCTGAAGCGAGGCCTTGCTCGTTATGCTATCCAGAATGAAGAGTGCTGACTCATAGTTTAGCCTCTTTAGCTATTTAGCAGCTACATTGATAAACGATGAAATCATGTCTCTTATTACTTAAGTTCACGAACTCTAAGCTCCTGCTTGATGCTCCGAGCGAACTTGTAAATTTTTAGGTTTTGTCATGAAGTGTAAAAGATGAAAAGGCTTTCGCTGATCCCGCTGATTCGCTGCTTCACGTCCTGAAAAAAGACCTAGTACTTCTCCTGAACTAAGAATGGTGTTTCAATTTCGCTTTTGGTAGCTTCCTGCCCGCAATCACGGGACCGAGTATGCGGATAGTTTTGTTTAGAAGGACGCATAATGAATGGGGAAGCAAAAAAGAACCACTTTCGCTGCAAATGAAATGAAAAGCATACCCTAGTTTTTCCATCAATAGAAATACCTTGAAACTCAGAGAGTTTTGTATTAACTTCTTCTACAATCTTTCATATGAATGTTTACGACAGTGAAAGGAAAACTAGGAAAGAATTGAATGAAAGTTTTGTGCGTTCAGAAAATCTTTGCTAAATCAAGGATATTTGACCACTCTGGCTGCCATGTGGTTTATAGTTATGCTAATGTATTATCTATAGAATGAATACAAAAAACTCGAGAAGAAGGAGCGCAAGCACAATAAAAATGAATGACATAGTTCTGACGCGCATGCGCGTCAGCCTGCCGTCAACGTGTTAAGAGAAAACGTGCGTGAATTTCAGTTTGTTGGATCGACGGTGAACAGTTTATGGCAAGCGATGTTTCCCTATATCTGTGTATTATCTGTGAGCCGTATTCTGATAATCAAAAAGAAAGTTGATCCCGAAAGGTCTATCCTATCTCTGCTGGTGAATGCTTTTAGTTTACTATGGTTTACTATTCCATCATAATCCAATGAGCAGTTGTCAGCGCTGATTATGGGCAATCACGAAAGTGATCAGCAACTCCCTTCATCCCTCTAATCCCTCCTTACACTCTCATCAGCATTAATTATTTGACATCAGTTTCTGTCACCTACCATTTATGTTCTCGTCCGAGAAAACCCAGCACACCCAGGTTCAAGCACTCTACTGTCGACGGCATGACGGAATTCGTGAAATTTGCATTTTGGCGCCCTTTCTCAGCACATATAGAAAGTTACCTACTTTGCCCAAGAGTTTTGTATACACGTCCCTTCGCCTTCAATGCATCCAATTTTGTATGATCTTAGACTAATCAGAACGGAGTTATGAATTTTCGGTCAGGCATACACACATAGTACAGCTTAGTGGGATGTTTATGGTAGGATTCTCACACCCGGATTATCTACCAGAACCTCGAATATTCATTTTAACCACGAAGGGGTGCTGGGCAGAAGTGAAAGTCCAAGAGGGGCACGCTAGCACAATAAGGAATTTTTTCTTGTATAGTGCAATCGTTTGTTTATTTGAAAAAGTGTCTTCTGTACATTTGATATGCACCTTGGCACGCTTAGGAAGATCAACCTTTTTCAAAATCCACTTCTCTGGAAAACCAAGCGCAGTTCTGCAGATCAGTCACGGCCGCATTTATTCTTATTCCGAATAACTTATTGTTGGTCGCTGGTCTCCAAGGCAAATCAATCAGATAAGGCAGAGCAATTATTCGTCCTGAACCTTCACGACACGGTTGTCACTTATCAGTATCCTCTGAAGAATTTGGCACAGGAAAGTGGGTGGCGCCGTATACATAGCTTAACGCCAGGAACACATAATAACATAAAAGTTGTCGTCAGGGAATCGAATTAACCTCAGTGACAGATTCTCAGCCACTTAGGTTCCAATTCAACTTCGAATAATGGTGTAGCGGCAAGCAGTAATTGAAAAAGGCTGTGGTAATCACACTGGAAGTAGAGATAGTCGAGTGGTTAAGAGTGTAGATTCATGTATGCACCTCTGAAAACGTGTGCGAGTTGGTTTCTGCAGGCTCAAACCATGCCCTGCGAAAATTGCAGAAATGGAAATGGTTACTACCAGCGTCAGGCCCATAGTTACAGGCAGGCTGATGACAACCCAGTCACAAAATCCATTTTCAAACCGGACAAATGCTAGGACTCACTCGGAAATGACGTGCGAAAATCTCGCCTTGTTAGTATGGCCAGTCAGACTTTGCGATTCGCTATTCTTACGGCTATAATCTGATTGCTGATCCTATTCACAGCGGAGGCATAGTTCCTGGATTTTACTACCGCTATGGTGACGCAGTTCCGCTTGGTGTCTTCTCCATTGTAGTAGGTTGGTGTCTTTGCGGGCCTATCTAACCTCATTCCTTTCCATGCGTCCTCCAGACAGGCACAAGGACTTGGATGTTCCTCCATATTATCGTTCGTCACGCCGTTCTAACTAAGTTCTTTGGCCGAGGTTGTTGATTTCTCGGTAGCCCTCCCATAGGCCGATGTCAGACTTTGCGAATCGAGCGATTCGCTAGCGTCTGCGGTCGCGTCGCGGCCAGTGAATCACTCAATTGGCTGGTACCGCAACGCGACCGCGGACGCTAGCGAATCGCGCGATTCGCAAAGTCTGACATCGGCCTATGGAGGGCTACCGAGACATCAACAACCTCGGCCAAAGAACTTAGTTAGAACGG